>OZ026588.1:18219329-18249329 GCA_964020215.1 Aurelia sp. 3 sensu Dawson et al. (2005)
GTTCAAGAAACGACTTACTGTCCGAATGGAAGCTGTTCCGGAAATTCCGGCACTTTTGTTAGCCTATTTATGGTCCAGTTTGGTTCCGTATGTCAAAGAAGTTCCTTTTTGTTCTAGCATCTAGCTTTGACGGTCAACCACCAACATTTCTCTTGGTTTTCGTTGTAGCTCTCACACTGTGCTTTGTTGGCGGCTCTGCCCAAATTCGATACACTGGTCAGCGAGAGACTGCAAATTCTTTGCTTAGGTCCACAGCTTTTTCTCCATGTCTCACCTTTATAAGAGCTTTGACAAGAGGTGAAATTGGTTGGTGGTAAACCTTTTCAATCCTTGTGTTTGTTTTTTGTATGCAGGCGTCAAAGAAGTGAGCATGTGTTTGGTAGGTTCAGATTATCGCACAAGTTTATAGCCAATTGAAATCAATTACTACGTCAAACAACAACCATAATTACAAAAATTATGGTGACTGAATGTTGCAAAAAAGCATATAGATTTTATTTCATCAAGAGTCAATTACATTCCCATCTGATTACATCTCATTTTTAATGCCAAAAGTACATAACCTTTATCCTCCTGCTCAGACAATCCTTGCCAAATTTGCAAATAAAAAAAAGTGACAACAAACTCTGTGACAACAAAACAGGAAAAGTGGATTCTGAAAATAGTGACCCCCTCCCCCCGTAATTCAATGTTGCTAATACATGTAACTTTGAAAATATGATGCAGCAGGTGTCCTGAGTCACAACAAACAACATTGACTTGGGGGGGGGGTTCACAAAATATTTCCACTTAAATAGGAGACATAGTGATTTTTTGACGAAAACGCCTGAAAAAAGTAGTTTGTGACAAGACGTTTTGGCGAGGATTGAGGTCCTGATGGATGGATGGCATGAAGTGGGCACCACCCTTTAAGGCTAGATCTCTTTCTCAGAGAACTGGGATCCAGAAACCAGAACTTTGGATAGTGATGATACATCAAAACATGGAAGATCATTTATAACAGAAGATGTAATGAAGGATGATGGTAACTGTTTCATTGCTGGTGCGAGTGAGGCATTTGGTGGTGATTCTGAAACTCATCTTAACGTTTTTGAAGATGCTCTTAATAATGTTTCAGAAATGTTTGATTCTTACGGTTTTGAGAATGATTTGAGTGAAGGTGGAAATACTAAGATGCTTTATTTGCACAGGAGATACTGTATCTCATCAGTTCTCAATTCTAGAATGTTCGTTATCCCTAGGAGTTTCCTTAACCTGTAATTAAATCCACGATAGTTAGCTGTGTGATCAAAATTGGATACAAATACAAACGTTATTAATGCAGATGGCTTGTGTAAGAAAATTCTTTTGTTATTTATGTTCAAGCTGCTACTGTTGCTATGATAAAAAGACCAAGGGGTCCCATGCCTACATATAACAATCTAACTGAATGGAAAGTAAGGTAGATAAACTGGCAGTTGTAATTTACTCTTTAATGATAGACGGACGAATCTACATTTTTATGAAACTTTGACAGTTACTCTTTTGTGATTTGAATGTGTCTTTTATTGTGAGTTTATGCACTTTTCTGTCAACAGAGCCTTTGATCACTGGACTGGCGAACTGGGATGGCAATATTTGTCCCTCTAGTCAAAATATGGTATTGAAGGTTCTTTTAAGAGCAAGGTGGACATAGTTTGGTGTAGATTTGGAGAGTCTATCTACAGCAAAGTAAACTTTGGTGTGATTAAAAATTTTCCCAGATCAACTATCCCATAATCATCAATGCTTCCATTTATGGGTAGGCAAGCACTGGATTGTGCTGAAGTTTTCTAAGCAAGAGTAAAAGGTGCATATGCACAAACTTTCCTAAATGTGATGATCTATGGAAAATTTTTACAAAACAGTCAAAAAGGCACAGTAAACATGGGATGGAGATTCGTCTTCTGAGCAATAGTAAGTGATTTTGCAATGGATTCGGGAGATGTGGTCTTAGCCACTGGCAACTGATAATGGGGGTTAAATCAGCCTCATGACTAAGGAAATAGATGCATGTAAGCATGAGCTGCAAATGTTCAAGGCCTTATTTGTACCTCCAAGAAAGTTTGCATTCAGGAGTAAAAAGGTCAACCAGATGAAGAACAAAGCAACTTATTTCAAAGTTTCATACAATCAGTGAGAATACTGGAAATGCAGACTTTCTGCTAAGGGTCTGTGGTCAACGTAAAGATGCTCTGAAGTCCAAGCTTCTCAACCTGTTTGGTGATGAGGTCATTTCAAATAAGTTGCTACCAGTTGGTTTCCTCTCATTGGAAAATCCACCAAATCCTGCAAAGTGAGTTATCTATGGCTTTAAACCCCAATCACATTTACAGCCTCAAACCAGCTTTATCTAAATCCACTTAAGGCTTAAACATTGAAACAAATTTATTTGACTGAGTTATTGGAAAGCAATATTGAAGATATTGAGTTAGGTTAGGCTGCTTTAACTTGTGTAAGTACTAATGGAGTATTTGTGGGCCTTTTGCAATGGCATGCCTTGAAGTTTAGTCACCATTTTTTTGCAGAGTGTAGCGAAGAGCCACCTTTGTCCAATTTGAGTGCACTGTAATTTTCTTGCAAAGAAGTTTTACTCCATGGGGCCCTGCAACTAGCATGCCTCGAATACACATGCAATTTCTTTGTTGTCTGCCATTTAAACAGTCCACTAAATGGTAGGCAAATAACAAACTGCACATGTATGCGAGACATGCTAGTTGTAGGGCCCCCTGAGCTAAAACATCTTTGCAAGAAATTGCAGTGCAGTGAAATGGGAGTGGGGAGGCTCATTAGTCTGTCCATGTTTGCAATTGTCCTTGTTGAAACTCTCTTCTTCCTTTTCACCAATCAGGCCTGAATTACCCCCAAAGCAAGGAGGCGAACCAAGAACGATAACTTTTTTGGGTGTTGAGCATTCGGCGCTAACGTCGATGCTTGTTTCTTTGCATTGATTTTTGTAATTTAATTTCAGTATGTTGTTCATGCTTTGGAGCTCATCTTTCACCTTCTTCCGTTTTTTCGAAAGATTGCAGCATGGCCTACACACGTACTTGCCATTGTCACCGTGATGACAACTTGAGAGGATCAAACAAGTCATGACCTCATCAACAGACTAGATAGAAGAAATATACCTAGTAAATGTTGCAGAACTTTTGATCAATACAAATGACACCACTGAAACATCCAACTTTGATCTTAAGCAGCAAAGGCCTGACTAAAGCAATGGATCTTAAACTTTGCAACATTGCAAAGATACAACATATATAGGTTTCCATAGAATTAGGTGGAAATATTTGAACATACACAACCTGAATAGAGACCAAAAAGATCATTAGAGGAAAAGACTAAAGAAGTAAATTCATTGAACGTTGATTGGATTAAAACTTGAAATATTTAGTTAATAAGTAAGTTCATTTCACAAACCCTTGGAAAGTAAGTGCTAGATCTAAATTTAACTTACCACACTTTCTTCCAGTATTTAGGAATTGTAGCTAAAGATGACCAGACCATTCTTTCTAATGCATTTGTTGATTAAATTGCTGCAACGTTCTTGACCCAAACAAGTCTAAACCATGCAATATCTAGCAAAAAAAGCCTCTTTTACCTGAATAACATGCATATTTGTAATCAGCATAAATATTTGGTCTAGAAAAGCTTCCTTTTTTAATTGAGGATTCTACAACATTATCAAGTCAAAACGAGGTCAAATCATGTGATATTTAACCAAAGAAGCATCGCTTGCATGGATTACATCAATATCCGTAATCAGCATGAAAATCTGATCTAAAAAAGTGTCACTTATTCAAATGAAGCATGCAAAACAGTTTAAAGCCAAAACGAGGCTAAATTATGTGATATTTAACGAAAGCAGACTTGATTCGCTGCTCTACCTCTACTCTGGGATACCAGGGGCTGTTATGCAATCTGATTGGCTATTCGACATTTTGCGTCGCAACTCCGTTTTGCACAGGGTAAACGGCTAGACTTATCCAGAGTCGTAGTTTCGCTATTTGCCTAACTGATATACCGCTACAACTACGACTCATGATCTAACTGTGTATTGAAACGATTGCATTTAGAAAGCCTCATCTTCATATCGAGGTCACTGTCCTTAAACAACATTACCCCCTGAAAAATTTGCATAACGGTTACCAGGATACAAAGCAGATCAGAAGACCATTCGAAGATGGCAGCTCGAAGCAGCGACAGCCCAACCAAAGGAGACTGTAATTTCAAACGGAGGGAGACTGTGATCTTGAAATGTTCTTGAGAACTTGCGGAAGATCCTCAGTTGTGCTCACGTTCTCTGATGTATCGCTTTTGTATCAAATTTGAAACATCGATTTCTGGCACTACAATGGTCGCCTTCCGTTGCACGACCATGACACGTCTCACAAAAAAGTTTTTCATTCATTGACTTGAACGAATTTAAATTCACATATTTTTTGAAAAACTAAGAATTTCGGCCCTCTTAACAGTACTGGAGTTTCTTAATTTTTGGTGATCTGAGAGTTGAGTTTCTTATAAAAAGGAGTATGTGGTACGTGTATTGATTATCATGATTTGAACATTGAAAAGAAACACTTGGCCATTTATCTAATTGCCTTTCAACTTATTTTGAGGCTGCAGAATGCTCTCATCTTTCGCTCAAGGTCTTATTGCTCTTCAAAATCAACCACTGGCAAGTGTCACAAATTATTCTGCAAGGATTTCATGAAGCAGGAATGAGGGGACATTCAAAACGACTTTTAAAATTTAATTTGAACTTGAAAATAGTACAAAAATATTATTCGCAAGTAGTTAGCTTGTGCCGTCAGAGATGGACTGCAGTAAGGGCTTTGAATTGTGAGTTTTATGAATTTTACTCAAAAACAAGGCTCAACAAATGTTTTCCAGCAATTTTCCTTGATTTGGCTTTCAAAAGTTTTAAATGTTAATAGATGAATTTACATTGAAATTTATTGTATGAGTTATGTCAAAAAGAAAAAGGATATAATTGCACTACTCATTTGTGTTTGAAGAAAATTCACGTGAAAGAAGACTTTTCTGAAAATCACTTTTTTGAGAGCAATATACCACTTGGGAGGGGTGGCCATGGGAGGATATGAGGGACAATTGCCCTCCCACTTTTTAAAAACTGGCACAAACTGTAACTGAAAAATGCAATGAAAATGTCTGGGTATTTTGCCCCCCCCCCAGTCTGAAAAGAAGTTTTTAGTTTTACCCTCCCACTAATTTTAGTGTGGCCACGCCGCTGGAGAAAATATTAATTAAATGTGGTAGTGTTAGTTTATACAATTTGTGTTTTACATTTTAATTGTGAAAGAAGATTCGACGGTAGAAATTGTGATAAATCAGCCAGGAAACCTAAGTGTGCTCGGGCAGGCAAATGACGTCTTTCCACTTGCGAAATGCAATCAATTTCAAAAACAACTTTCACCTGAAAATTTGTGTCTCAGTCTCAGAAAATTAAAGCAAATCACAGCTTATTCTTTTTGGGACAGCTGAATGTTGATTTTTATTAGACAAAGTGCTAAGATCTTCCTCTGAAGAATATTACGCAGCAAAAATGAACACAAGTCAAAATTGAAAAATTTCAAGGACTTACATCCTCCCATTTCTCAGCAACTTGGGTTTCATGGCCAATTTATTCAAATTTGTACATTATCCTTCGAATCTTCTTTCAAAGGTAAAAAGTCCTGCACAAAGTGCATCAAATTACACCATTTAGCCGATATTTCTGCCAGTCAAAACATTATCCCATCCTGATCTCTGCCAGCGATGTCATCAATTTTGCTCCCTTCAAAATAAGTCCACTATTTCGAAGTTTTCATCTCGCAAAGTCACAAAAATATTGACATATCAACTCAACTTTGGATTCTGGTGATCAGACAAAGAAATGACGAATATTTTCCCGCCAAACCAGTTTGATTTGAGGTCTCGGTTGGAGAGAAAACCTTTTGTTTTGTTACGAGGCAAATAGACAATAGGGCATTTCCGATGCCATCTTGAAGTTGCTGTTCGAAGCTTCTTTGAGTTCAAAAAGTTCCTGAAGGAAAGCAAAGCAGAATGTAATTCTGGTTTCATAGGCTACACTCAGTTGCTGCACATACAAATCTTTCCTCTCCTCGCACAAAGATTCAACAAACAGCGCTTTAAAACTCTTACTTTGACACGACTTTGATCTGCCACAGCTTTGCGATGATTTGGGCCACCATTCCTCCTTCACAGACCACATACGATCTTGCGCAAAAGACGGGGGCTCACTATGCAGTTTCATGAGCAAAAATCTCGCTCTTAGCCAATCAAATTGCAGCATTGCTGTAATAATAATAATAATTTTGCGACAAAAAGTTGTCGCAACTTTTCATCTCAATCAACAGTTAGATTATAAGGCTAGTAAACAGCTGCGGCATGTCAAAATTCGAGGTAAAACCATATTCTTTACCTATTCCGACCATCATTTGCTACTTATTTCCGAAATTCGAAGAATGACGAGCCATTTCATTTTGGAAGCTGCGCTGAATGTTTCTCTGATTTTCAACTTATAGTCCATGAGATCAGAAGCAAATTTTTGGGTTGAAGGCTCCAGCAAGGGGAGTAATTCTAACAGCCATTTTCTTGTAGAGAATTTATTGCTGATCAAAATGAGGTATGATAGGTTGATAAAAATGGTAGCTATTATGTTAAAAATCGTGTTTAATTTCATCAGCCTTTGCCTTTATGGCCCTGCCTGAAGTGCAGTAGGTTCAATAACAAACCTTGATTGTAACTCATTGACCTGTCGACTGATTGGCATGGACGCTTGATTCCATGTATAGACTAGATATGTAAAACTCAAAATGAGTTATTTCATTTAAAAAATGGCGCATGACGTCATGATGACGTCATAAAGGGAGTATCCCATAATATATAAATATAAGTAACAAGTTGTTTCCACTTGGTAGTAACTGAGTATTTGATTCAAACCATATTCATTATATTCACTACTTTCATCATTTTTGTGACTTTGAGGCAATATTTTAATTGAGGAAAAAATATTTATAGCATGAATTTAAAGTAAAGAACAGAGTTGGTCTCTTTCAAGTAGAAAGGAGCATTTCTTCAGAAAATTTTATGAAGTTTTTTATAATTTTGATATGAAATAGTTTAAAGGCTACTAATCTCAGACAGCCTACCAAGAAGGCTAGATATGCTTGAAAATCTTGTTGTCATAGTAACAGATTGTGAAGTTGTAAACAATAACAATTTTCAACGCTCACCTAACTGTTACTGATCACTTTTGAGAAAATTTAATGTTTTGATGTATTGCACATGAATTGTGTGAAAGCTAACTTTTCTGCCATTTTGTGTTATACTTACATGAAGTACCTGCTTTTAGCATGCGAAACACGTGTTCACCAACATTTCGTAATGGCCTAAGTTCTGTTTTTGAGTTATTTTCAAATGATGTATTCGAAAGACAACAGAGAATCAGCTGTGTACCAATTGAGACGTTTTGCGCCAATGTGATCGGTAAAGCTGTAAGTTTTATATCTGGTACACTTTTTGGATAATTTCATGATGAATTATACATTGAATAAGATATTCAACATGATGCTCTGTTCTAATGTTGTTCAAGCCATTAAACTTTGATCTGTATAATCATCTAGAAATATTTGTACCAGCGATGACTAGCTTGCCAGACCGAAATGCTCTTGGATAAATGGCAATCTCTATTCTATTTTTGCTAAAATTTCCACTTAACAATCATTGCCTTGTCAGGGATGTGGTAAGAGACCTCGTCAATTTTGGTTTAGCGAGGAATTTTGTCCTTAAATGTGATGAATATGCCCTGCATATGCTAGGCAACTTTCTTTTTCATGCTTTTCTTAATCAACCAAACAGAAATGGCTGATGAAGAAGATGGAAACCATCTTTCAAGGTGCATAATACATTGTACAGATGACCAGTCACCACTCACAAAATTGAGAGATGGGCAGTCGTGGGAGACGTTACTCAAAGCAGCCAAAGTTCGAGGGCATGCTGCAATCTTGCAGCTGGCTGACGAAACTCCAGATGGCTCCTTTCCTTCGATAACCTATCATCGATCATGCAGACAGATGTTTACAATGAAATCTTCACTTGAAGCAATAATCAAAAGCTCGAAAAGAGAACAAACCGATGATGCTTTTGCATCGCAAAGGACAAGCCTTCGTAAAAAGTGTGCAACTAGCTCCTCTTCAGCCATTCTACCTACAGTTTGCATATTTTGTGGGAAGGATACAAAGTTTATGAAGAAATCTAAGACAAGGGAAAAGCTGATAAGAAGTTGTGAATTGAGAGCTGATGTTACTGTAAGAGGAGCTGCAAAGCAAAGAAACGATCAGCGAATGCTATCAGTCACTGCCAATGAGTTACATGCCAGTGAAGCCTTCTACCATCAATCATGCTATAGGAACTACACACGAGTTCTCTACAAAATGCCAAACACATGTGATGATGCAAATCCAGCAGAAGATCCAAGAGAAATTTCTTTTAATAAAGCCAAGGATTATGTGTATCAAAAGTTTAAGGAGCAACAAACAATAGAATTCTTAGCTGTGCGAGCGGTAATGCAGAATGAGCTTGAGCTACTGAATGTTGATATGGCAACTATTCAAACTGCTCTTCACAATTTAAAGCGGTCATTTGAAAGAAATTGTGCTGATGTGCGCTTTACAAAGGATGCTAACGGAAAGCTCTTGCTTTTTAGTAAAGACAGCGACATTGAAACATTGATCAGAACGAATCACAATACAGAAAGGGAATTGAATGCAATGATCAGAAGCAACAACGAGGAAAAGCAGATCATAAGTGCAGCACATGCAATCAGAAAGGAAATTTTAAGCATGGAAGATACGTTACCTTGGCCACCACGCGAGCAGGACCTCACTCCTGAGAAAGTGAGGATAAACAAAGGGCTTGGTCTATTCCTTACCGTTCTCTTAACGGGAAGTCAGAAAAAAGACATCAGTCCAAGAGCAAGTCGGCTAAGAAGCTCCTATGCACAAGATATCATATACGGGGTTTCTAAAGGCAAATGCAAGACACCAAAGAGCATACTGTTACCATCATGCGTTAAATCTCTCACAAATTCAACTGAAGTTATCAACATCCTCTGCAAATATGGACATGGTGTGAGCTACACTCTACTTGAAGAGCTTGAAACTGAGTATGCAATCAGCTTAATGGAAGATGCCCAAAGCAATCCGGAGAATGTCTTTGTTCCCGAGGAATTTTCTGCTGAGAATGAAATAGTAACTGTGTGGGATAACATTGACGACTTAGAAGAGACTCTAAGTGGTTCAGGCACATCACACAGGTGCAATGGAATTGGAGTACAGCTAAAGACACCTGACACCCAAGGATTGATTAGGGGAGAGCCTAAATTAAAGAGATGTCGAAGATCTGTACCGTCAGGAAACTTTGGTGCACTGGAACCATACCTGCATTCAAAGAGAGAAGGCCCAGGAAAATTAACATTTCCAGACCAAAGCAGCTCTGACCTTTTGAAATCTCAGTCTATGAAATATCTGTTGTGGTCATTTGCACGCTGTGTCAATCTCCCAAAGCAAGTTGTTCCAAGCTGGACAGGGTTCTTCATCGGCCTGGATCAAGAATCATTTGAAGAGACTCTTGAAAGTACCCTTTATAAAAGCATTCAAGATAGATTCAATGGTTACAAGAAAGAAGTCTGCAAAGGAGACCTACAGAAATTCTGGTTTTCGTACCTTGACATGGTGGAACTGCTTTTAAATCTGATTTATGCGCAAAGAGCTGGTGACTGGCAGTTGCATTTGGAATGTGTCAAGAAAGTTGCACCATAGGCAGTTGCTTATGACAGACACAACTATGCAAGATACTTGCAGCCCTACCTTTCTGACATGCTAAATTTGCCGACAACTCATCCAGAAATTCACGATTTCTTTTCAAGAGGGCACTTTGCTGTACAGTTGAGTCACAACAATCCATTTGGCAAAAATGATGCAGACAAGACGATCGAGAACACAATCAACAAAGATACGAAAACACCTGGAGGAATCAACAGATTTTCGTTAAATAATAACGCGGTCCAAAGATGGACACTGAATTCAAGAAGAAGAGCAATATTCAGAGCTGTTCTACATAGCCATCTACATTACAAGCCATCCTCCTTTATTCACCATGACCTACTTCCAAGCAGGATCAAAAAGGATGACGATGCTGTTTCAAAGATTACGCAAAACTTGGAAGAAATTTTTGTTAATCCATTTTCAGAGCAAAAAGAGCTGATTAGCATTACGTCTGGCCTCGCTGCAACACCAACCATCAGAGATCATTTACTGAATGCCATCACATATGGAAAAGATGCCATGGAGCTTTTCCGCTCAGAGCGCCTTGGAGCAGAGCCCATTAAAGAATTCTTTGACCCATTAAAGAAGCAGAACTTGCAAACATTTAGCACTTTAAGACCAAAGAAAGTATTGAAGGTCAATCAAAAAGAGATAGTGCTGAAGGCAGACAGAGAACTGTTTGGTAGGATGGCGGTGATTGGTCAAAGTAGGGATATCGACCTGAAGGAAGTGTTTTCCTTTCCTCTTGGCCCGATTCCTTGGAGCTTAGGTGATGAGTTTGGCATGCTCAGGAAAACTAACAAAGCTGTAATAGCCACAGCCTTGGAAAAGAACATCGAGTATGTCGAGTCAGTACCCCAAAACTCAGCAACACTTTTAGATGGCATGGCAGTCGTTCAGAAGTTAAAGATTGACCAATCAAATACTTTTGGAGATATAGCACAAAAATTCAGTGGATCAATTTTGCAAACAGGTTTTACAAGTAAACGGATTGATGTTGTCTTCGATGTTTACATTGAGAATTCCATCAAGAATGCTGAGAGAGAACGTCGCGGAACATCTTCATTGCATTTTGGTACCTTGCTCGACAATTCAAAAGTAAAGCAGTGGAAGAACTTCCTGTCTTCAAGTGAGAACAAGACGCTTCTAATGAGGTATTTGGTCGCCAAACTCAAAGATCCCGTTTTCGTCAACCGACTTAGCAACAAGGAGCTGTATGTCACAGAGGGAGCCAGTTGCTTCAAGATCACTAGAGCTGGATGTCATGAGGTGGAAGAATTGCATAGCATTCAAGAGGAAGCAGACACAAGAATCTTTCTTCATGTGAATCATGCAGAGATGAATGGCTATTCCAATGTTGCCATACATTCTCCTGATACTGACGTCTACATTATGGCAGTTGCATTCTCAGCAGAACTACATGGCCATCTTTATTTCAAGACAGGCATTGGAGACAACTCAAGAATAATCAGCATCGACGATGTTTCAAGTCAAGCAAGCATTCATGCAAACAAGCTGGGGGTCAGCAACAGAGAATACAAAAGATCTCTTCTTGGTGTTTATTGCTTCACAGGATGCGATACTGTGAGTGCGTTTGCTGGTAAAGGCAAACTAAGAGCTTTGAAGTTACTGCAAGAGGAAAGAGAATTTGTGGCCGCATTTTCAAGGCTGGGATCATCTTGGGTCGTTGATGACAATTTAATTAATGATTTGCAGAAGTTTGTGTGCCGGCTGTATGGCCAGAAGCAGTCCACAGTCAATGAGTTGCGTTATAAGATGTACTGCAGTAAAAATGGCAAAGTCAAGTCTGAGCAGCTACCGCCTTGTCACAATGCTCTCAAACAGCATATACTTCGATGCAACTACCAAGCAAGAATTTGGAGGCTTGCCTTTGAGAGCAACCCAACGTACCCTGAATTTCACAACCACGGCTGGTACTTTGAAAATGAGGCAATAAAGATTAGATGGATGACATGTCAGCCAGCTCCAAACGAAGTTCTGTCTCTCCTGTCCTGCTCTTGCAATCGTACATGCCAGCCAACAAAATGTAGCTGCATCGACAATAGAATGCACTGTACGGATCTTTGCTTGTGTGGAGAGTGTCAGAATAAGTTTTTGGCTACAAATGCAGCCAGTGATTCTGAAGGAGAAAGTGATAGTGAGTTTGAAGACATCGAGTGAATTCTGCCAAATATCGTTGAACTGTTAGAAGTAAAATGGCTGCATTTGTCTACTTTTGGTTAATTTGAGCCAACGAAATTAAGATATAGCCTTAGAAAGGAAAAATCGAACATTTCTCCAAGTCTTTAATTGTTGGTAGACTGATTAACTTTAAAAAATTCCATCGAGGATAATGTAACTTCATCGCAAAATTTGGAACATTGAGAAAGTACCTGAAGCATCAGCGTTGCCATGGCAACAGATAGTTATTAATGAACACATTGAAGCATTAGTACTCATTAACGTTTGAACATGAACATGACATTATCAAGTTGCTAGTTTACTATAATCATTTATCAAAGTTCGTACTTATCTAATGTACAGGTTTATTGTAAGTCATCATTTTTCAGATGTACAACGCTTTGATTGTGGAATAATGTCGCCCCCCAAAAATCATGAAAAGCTACCACCCCTTGAAGCCTATCATACTTTTTCGTCATCAGCACTAACTAAAAGGCAAAAAAAACATCATCTCCTTTACTCCCTCGCCCGGAGCCTCTAATTTGCCCAATCTCATGGACTATTAGGCCCATTTTCGTCCGAAACAAACCGTGCTTATTTTCACATTAAACACGCTTGCTAACCTCAGATTATTGTTCGAATACCTTTAAAACGGTTGAAGTAAGGTCCTCAATGTGCTTGTTTTTAATATCTCGATTTATCTGTTACAGAAATGGCGCTAGAGCAACGGGCATTTTCTGTCGCTTAGCGTTGCCTGGCCAACGGTGAAATCCTTAATGGCTTCCACATTTGCCCATTTTCTGGGCAAATGTGATCGAAGTGTACCAGGGTGTTCGTTCGGCTTCGTGATGAGTGTATGACATAAGAACGCCCTGGGAACGAGGTTGCCGTTCGCATGAATAACATCCAGATTCATAATCAGGATGAAATTCTGATCTAGAAAAGTAGTATCTCGTAAATTTCCTCGTCAGGTGATACCTACCTCACTCACCACCTGGACTATCCACTGAGTCATTTCTTGGGCATTCCACATTAGAAAAACATTGTCCATATATGGTGCATCTTCTTCCTCTTCAACTCTTTGCTTCCTTATTTTCTGGACAGAAGTGTTCAGGAAACGATAGGTTTCCAATTGCATACACAGGTTGGCTGGCCCGCTAGACTTGAAAGTCTAATGGTCCAGATTCGTGACTTGCATAGCGTTGCCTTTCCTTTCTACTTTCCATTGTGCATTTATGGTGACACTTGCCAACACACCAGATCAAGGGGCATTGTAGATAGTTAGGCTGGTTATCAAATATCTCTTATTTATCCCTATTTATCTTCTTTGATATTGTTTCAAACAACAATTATTGTGTTGACACTCAGCAAGAAGAGGTAGAAATGACGGAGGGCGTGGGATGTATGCCTTTATAGACCATGGCCTTAGTTTCTCCAAAATCGGATTTAACCAATGCTCGCGTATCTTTCCTGTATCGAGGAGCACCCGGATGTTGTCAGCTTGATTTTGTGTTCTTGCGTTTATCGCTCATTTGATGCTTAGAACTTGTGAGCAGTTCAATTTGGTATCCTTTTCTTTCTTTTTGCCCCCATCAAGAGACTTGAGCCAACCTCTGGAGGCTTCCAATATCGTTTTCTCTGCAAGAGACGGCATTATTTCCTCCGCTTCTTCTTCTTCTTCTTCTTCTTGCTCTCCTTCAAATCGCAGGTTGCCTAGGTTCAAGTTTAAATCGTTGAACTATCTATCACTTTCATCATCAATCTGGCATCCTTCTTCTTCTCCAACTCCTTCCCCAACCTCTTCTCCAGTTACTCCTCCAACCTCTTCTCCAATGTCTGCCACTTGTGTCTCTGGCTCTGGTACTGGCTCGTGGATTTCTACATTTTCCTCACACTCACTACTGGGTTCCCCAAAGTATTGCAATATCATTTTATGCCAACATGCTGTGTCTCGTAGGCAAACTCTGTGATAGCATTTAAATTTTCTAATTTATTTGCACGCTCAGCTTCATCAGTCAATGATGCCAGATTTTGAATATGAAATGTTCTGTCTTCAACTGAAAACATCAGACAGCAAATAGCCTTGGATCCATCCCTCCCAGCTCGGCTAATCTGCTGAAAATAGTCCTCAAATGACTCAGGCATATCAAAATGATACACAAACTTGACATCTGATTTGTCAATGCCCATGCATAATGATTTTGTTGCACCCATCACTAGGGCTCTATTTTCCTTCCAGGTTTTTTCATTATATCTTCTTTTTTAGTCTTCCAGCCTACCATGAATGAATGAAAGAACTAATCCCTTGTACTTTCAATTCATGACTTATATCCTGGGTGGTGTTCCTTTTTGAGCATTCCACATTGGTCAGCATGATTTTTGTGAATTAAGCTGACTATCTGACGTATACCATGTATACCCTTCTTTGCACTTGTTAACTCCAGGTTCTTTCTTTCAAGTGACATTTTACTAACACATGCATTATCTAATTTCAAAGAGGCTTTTTCCGGGGGCGGCTGGGAGGCAGAATATTTAGGTATTAGATTCCAAATGTCCCTCCAAGGCAAACCATTAACAATTCACTTGGGGAGCGCTTTTAGCCGCCCCCCCCCCATCGGGGTCCAGGGGGGCAAAGCCCCTGGAAAACTTCACTTTTTGCTGGAAATTCAACCCCAAACTTGCTTTAAATTTGAAAGCTCTGTGCTTATCTTCATTGTCCACGAAAAAGGTGGCTACCGGTTACGGTCCATACATTTAAGAGCTAGGCGCCTCTTGCTGCATTTCTTTGTAAAAGGCTCCTAGCCTCCAACTTAGAGCCCCAAGGTATTAGACTTCAGATTCTAGTACCATCATTTGAGATGACCACATACATGGACTTGCTACAAGTCTCTCTCTTGTCATCACAAGACATGGAGCAGAAAGAGGGAGGAAAGACAGGCGGAGAGAGCTCCTTCCATTTCCCTTGCCCTCACATTCTACATCTTACGATTCTACATCTTATGATATGTGCTGAGAATAGAGAGAGACTTGTAGCAAGTCCACCACGTACGATGCGCAAAGAGCTTTTTCATGGCTTTTTCTCGCTGTTTCTGTTATTTTTTAGTACCCATATTTGCAAAGACCAAGTGTCCTATCATTAGAAATCGCTTTTGCTCAGTTTGATCAGGTTATATGAAATAAACTTCCACAAAAGACAAATGAAAAAATTGAATCTCGTGCACTTTTTCGTTGTTCTATGTATGTCCATGTATAGCAAAACCAGAATACCCTGAAATAAAAGAAAATCACTCCAAAAGTGTATCGATGGCACATCACCAATTATGACGCAAGGCTAGCCAAAATAAATATGTTTCTCTCCATCCGCACAAAGGAATATGTTTAAAACACGGAGGCAGATAATTTGTTCTTGAAAGTAAATGTTGGACTGGACTGGATCTCCGATCTTTCATGGAATGATCTTGGATTGCAGTTCCTGTTCGTGTTTTGAGCGTCTCTGTGACGACAGCAACAAAAATATATGGGGTTCTATGATGCATTACACAACACCCCAATTACACCTTGACGGTAAATTTCTACCACGCGATTCATCTTATCACGAGAACGATACCATGTTGGATGCAGTGGCCGCCAAGGTATCTGGAATGAAAAACTAATACCCTCTCGCTGTTGCCCTCTTCTTGTAGCACAACGACATAAAAGGATTATCCGTCACTGAGACCACTCCAGACAAAAGAATTTCATAGGAAGGTATTAGAAATCAGATTCTGATACCATATCATTGAAAGGCCAGTGGCTGCATTGAAAACGGAAGAGTCACATTCTCTCTATTGAAACTACGTCAATAAGGATTAGTAAAGATTATGTTGAAATAAAAGGAAACCAAAATAGCGTTGTATCAAAAGTGACATGGTGTAATTTATTTGTTAACTAAGTAGATTTTTGTCCATAGGCGAAGAAATGGCCAAGGGTTAGCAGATTTTAGAAAAGTTGGTTGCCCCAAAATCGGGGGAAGCAACAAGTCGCTACGGCAAGGAATAACACGGCCTTTATCATAGTAAAACTGTATCAAGCATGGAAGGTTATCCCAAGGGAGTTTAACCAAAAGTCACTTTCTCGTGATTGTTGACGCTTTTCTTGAAAAAAACATTCTATTTGAATTATGAATTGTTCGGTCAAGCATCTTAGACAACAATTATTTCTTGGAAAAGCACATGAAATGTATCGATTGTAATCTCTCAAGTGGCTAGATTCGCAAATGAGAAACACTGGCTTGTGCGACTTCATATTTCCGTCTTCAAACAATTCTCCTAAGGATGAATTTGAAAGTACACCGCTATCGTTATTACTCCCGTAACTGCCAAGGTCAAACCGTGTAAAACGAGGGATTATATTCTGCGAGTTGTCAGTTGCGAGTTGCGAGTTGTCAGTTGCGAGTTGGTTTTCCATAGTATCAATTCAGATTCTTTTGTTCCAATTTTAGATTCTAGCCTAAGTTTCTTATGAGTTTCTTCGATGAATTTCTACTTCTCTTGAAGGAAAAAGGGTTGTATTTTGGGACTAAGATTTTTTGTTGAATGTTTCTTTTACAGTACCGCCCGTTGCTAAAGTAATTTCAAAGTTTTCGTCGACCGATCTAAAGTCACTCTCAAGGAATGAGGTTTTGGTGTTGGTGCTATGATTTGATCACCGACTTCAAGATAAATAAGATTTCATGCAAAATATGACCGGGAGCAGAACGTGACTGAGGTGCACCCTTCAGGAACCTTTTACTTTGATAAGTATGTCTCCTTTGAACTAATATTTATTTGGAGAGAATTTCGAGATCTCAGATCCCAAAGGGGTTTTCTCCACTTGTGTGGGGTATGCTCATCCTCAGTGCTTAAGGGGGGGGCTTAGTATGGATCTTGCCCGAACAGGAACTGCCCAAAGTGAGCCTGATGCGATAAAGTTTGCTAGATTAGGTATGATGCAGCCCTCCAACACCCTAATGTCTCCAATGCCTATGGTTTTGTCTGATTTTGACAAATAATTTGACACCGTTTGAGAGAAATCTTCCAAAGTACCTTGAAGGCCCCTTGAACAGACAAAAGTATTATGGACATTTCTTCATTTAGAGAAGTAGAAATTCATTTAAGAAACTCATAAGAAACTTTGGCTAGAATCTAAAATTAGAACGAAAGTATAGAATGAATTGATATGATGTAAAACCAACTTGCAACTCGCAACTTTCAACTCGCAACTCGCAACTCGCAAAGTAAAAACCAACTCGCAACTGACAACTCGCAACTGACAACTCGCAACTCGCGAATTATCATATCTCGTGTAAAACAGTCATCTGCATCACATAATGCAAGAAGAACGATGCTAAAAACGACTTATAATTGTGATAAAGGGTCCGTGTCAATCGACATCGACGAACCACGAGCCATCTATCTTCAAGCTATCTATCGAGAACAGCTTGAGATTGTCAAAAGCCACTGATCAAAGCTAAACTGATATTGCTCTCGCAATCAGATCTGTACACATTTTCTTGGAATACCCGGTAGTATATCTGAAATCAAAAGTTTAATTCAACACAATGTTTCCTTTGACTTATCAAGGCACCAAGAGGTCAGCTCATCAGTTGCCAGGGAACACCAGGAAGCAGTGAGAGTAGTTCAAAGCTTGAAAACACAAAGTAGGAGTACATGGAAAGCAAGGGCACCAAGACACAGCCCGAAAGAGGCACAGCCACCTTCAACTTCCACAGCAGCAGACCCAGTCCGAGGGTGTAGCAGTGTAGGAATGACGGACAACAATGAACATATCGAGCCTTTCTTCCCCACGCTTGCCGTGTCTGCCAACCAGCCAACGGAATACGACTTCATTTGATGCTTTAACGATACGCCTTGCAGGCTGCATCTAGAGCAACACCTAGTGCAGCGCCTACAACAGCAATTCTGAGAAATTAACATATACAAGGATGTGAAAGAGAAAAGCAAGCCTGCTGTTGCTGCTCCTGCACCCGCCCCAGAGAAAGGTTGCAAAAAGTGCGTCAGATGTGTGCCAGAATTGTGCCCCCATGTACACTTCTTGAGGCTAGATTGGAAATGAGAGGGAACATCCGCCAACCAAAAAAATTTTGCATTTCTCTTCCAAGTGGCGCTGCCTGTTGCAAGAATCGTCGCAGCAACCATAACAATGGATATTTCCACATTCAAAGCATCACCATCAACAAAAACATCTCTATGTTCAAGTTGACTATCGAGAAACATTTTGACTGTGACTAGCCATCGATTGAAGCTAAACTGATCTTGCTGCATGCAATCACATCTGCATATCTCTTTTGGGAAACCCGGCACAAGCCCGCCAAGAGCACTTTTATCTAACTTCTTGGCAGTTTGTCTAAAAGAAATGCTCATCATAGCTGCGTTGGCCTGTGACTTACACGGGATGAGTAGGCAACAATATAGACGTGTTTGGCGGGTGGTGCTATCAAATGTGGCCTATGGACGTTCAAAAGACAAAATTGCCCAATCCCTTAAAAGGGCCTCATCAGCCGAAGCCGAAACAGCTTCGCAAGATGAAGATCAAGGTGGGGATGATGAGGACATTCAACCATTCTTTGCAACGGCCTTCTCAGAGCCGGAAAACCCACTGCAGTTGCATTTTGCCAATTGACCACACGGCACCCTTTTGTTTCACTGCGAATTCTCCGCCAACCTTTAAAAACACGGCAGAAGATCTTGGTGCAAAATCTAGACTACATGTGCCTGCATCTCATTCATGGTCATGCCCCTGAAGCAATAGGCAATTTCATGGAATGTCATGATAATGGTAGCATTGTCATCACGCGTCGGGAATATAAAACTGACAATGTCTATGGTGAAACAAAGTTGGATCTCTCCTGTTTTCGGAACTGACTCGCACAATAGAACGATGCATGAAAGTTTGTGACAGGCTTCTCTGTTGACATCAGCACAATTTCTTCTTTATGAGCCGAAGTGCTAACCGTTAAAAAAACAGTTTGCAATGTTCCCGTTATCTCAAGCGTTAGATTGTTTACCATTAGCATTTGATTATTGAATATTTGAGATACTAATAAACCAACAATCACTTCATCAACACAACTATTACTCTACAACTATTTTGATGATGAAGGGATTTCATATTTATTCAACTCTTATGCAAGCTCAGAGTTTCATATCATTGTATTTTCTCTTGCAGGGAAGGTACGAGGTACAGCGTAGGGTATTCAGCGATGAAACAAGTAAATTGGAATGGCAGGAGGTCCTAGGAATTCTCCGAAGAATGAAGACAGAGCTGCAGACATTTGATGGATCTAAGATGGAACGTGCATGACTGTTACACAATTATACAATAATATTAATGTATCCAACAGTTGCACCGGTAAGTTTGATGCACAAAATATTTCCCTTCCTTGTAGGCATTTTTCTATCATCACTTCCAAGTTACCTTTCGTCTTCATCGTATATCACTTTCAGGATTTCAAGTCAAATAAGTCAAGTTATTGAGGGTATTGCAAAAGCAGCTAATCTCCAGGATGATATTATTGTTTGGGGAAATACCAGAAAGGAGTTGCATCAATCACTCAAGGAAGTTTTGTACAGAGTGCAAAAGTCAGGGGTGAAGTTGAATTTGCCTAAGTGCAAATTTGAAGCTACTGCATTTTGTCTGTGCAAATTTACTGGAAATTTGTTCAAATTTTTTGTCTGCAAAATGATTGACCTTTTTCCTCATTCAAGTTTTGTGCTCCAAAGCAAATTAGGAATTCAGCTTTTCTCACATCCTCCAACACGTCGACTGCAAAGCGAGGGAATGGTCCGAAAAATGTAGATAGCTTTCAGATAGCCAAACAAGTTAGAAACTCCAGTGCTGGAAAAATATAACCTGATCAAAATATTTATTTTGATAAAGGAAATCTGTAACATATTTTCCCTTTATTTTCACTTGTGTCCTGTATGATTTAAATTGTTTTCACATTTTTTTGGATGAAAGTTGTTTTCTACAGATCCCACTCATTTATTCATGGAGAAAAGGAGCGTCCTTTTGGGTGCAAAACATAACACCAAAAATATTGCAGGGAAATGAGGCTAAACAACATTTTTTGCATAATTTCCTTCTATTTGGTTTAGAAAAGGAGAACAAAATAGTTTCCTTGCCCTTCTCAGTCATTGTGCCATGGTATCTTAGAATTTTCATGATCAAAATTCTTTCCTGGTGCCAGGTTTTTAACATCCAGTTTTCAGCAAGTATTGAAATACTTGTCGTGATCAAACGAAAAGCACCCAGATTTGTTTGATTTCAATCTGCCCTAAAATGTTCGGTCTATGCTTTTTGTGTCAAGATCCAATTTTTTATTCCAAAAATTTGTTGACCTATGCCTTCTTGTTTTTACATTATTGTGACCTATTCCCGCTCGTTTTGTCTACAGCCTGAACTGGACTTAGCAGCTATCCTGGAGCAGCTAAATTTGTTGGAGCAAAAGCAACAGCCTACCGTTGACTCAATCAAAAGAGACATCGTCCAAAGTGCTTTACGTCAGTCAACAGATTTTGATAAGTACTTGGCTATTGAGAAGATTGAGTATCTAAGGCACGTCACCAGAGACTTATAAGACAAAAAGGCTCAATATGTGCTTTAGTTCTTGTTATTTCGAGCAAAATATTTTGAATAACGGCCAATATCCATTAAAGCGATCTTCTCGTCTTCACAGGAAGTAAAAATACCACATGCAGTGATGAAATATGCACACCTGGCCAAGAATTAACAGGATTCATCATAAGTGTGAACGTAGACCAAGATAAGGCCTACCTAGCTTTGCTAGGCCCACTGTTACAAAATGATAGCTCAAGATTATGCTTACCTTACTTTGACACAACAAATCCTGATCGTTAAAACTATCATCTGCAGGATTTGTTCCTTGGCTGTCCATGAACATAATGTCATCTGCATCCACCATGTTTATGTTGGTGAAATCACAATCGCAACAGTTTTATTATCCTTTCGCAGCTCGCCGCTAAAATGAAATGGCGACCAAATCTGTATCACTGAAAGGAGGTCACTGTTTGTAAACACTAATTTGACAACAACGCTGGTTGTTTATTGATAATGGGTCTTTAATGCTCTCAAACTAAAAACAACAGAATGAAATGGTCTTAATACCTTCATTCTGTCTTTCTTCATTATTATAATATTATGATACGTTGTTATATTAATATCATTATAATATGTTAATTTGCTGAAATGGAAATTGCATTATTGGTTGGATTTTCAGATTGGGGGGCACCAATTTGCACTGAAGGCGCAAAGCTATGGGGGTCCGGAGGCGAAGCTCTTGGAAGCATTTTTAGGGTACCACCTTTTGTTCTTTGGCAACGCCCTACTGTTATTTGCTTAAAAGTTGGAAATCCACAGATCCAAATACACATATTTTCTGCAAAAACGAAGAATTTGGGCTAGTACTGAATGCGACACTAGGGACCTTTAGATCGACAACGAAGACGAGTCCGAAGCCGCGAAGTCCTACTGCGCAACTTTCTGCGCATTCATCCAAGGAATCTCCTTTCAGACTTTGTTGTCAAGACAATGTTCGCAACAATGTTTTGAGAAAAGTTCAAAGTTACCCAGCGATCTGTGAGGGAGAAATTCGACAAGATGTTGACGAATTTTAAGAAGAACGAAGCTTATGAGCGTAGAGCCACAGGTATCGAAGGAGAGGCATATGATGAGATAAACCGTGGTCTAATGGACATAACAGAACGTATCGATGAAAACGAGAGGTTGTGGGCTGGTCAAAAAGAAGAGTTAGATAAAAAAACAGAACTGGAGGCAAAGCAAGCCCAAGAGGTGAGAAGAAAAGCAACAGAGAGACTAGGAAAGACGATGGGAAGAGTTGGGCAGAATGAGCCAAGAAAACGAAGAGCCTCAGCAGAAGCATTTGCTATTATTAATGAAGGTTTAAAGGCCAAGAAACAACAGGTAGATAGAGATGTGGAGATCAAGTCAAGAGAGGTGGAGATTCGGGCACAAGAGCTTGAAGAGGCAAGACACCAGGCTGCTGAGGCCAGAAATTTTCAACGAATGCAGATCCAGTGGATGCAACAGCTACAGCAACAGCAGCAGCAGCTGATGCAAAACCAGCAGCAGCAGAATATGCACATGATGGAGTGTATGATGGAAATGATGAAACATGTGAAGCAACAGTACGAATACACCTGTTCTTCTCTTCATTTAATAAGTTTATTGTTTATTGTTTAATGTTTATTTAATAAGTTGTTGGTTGCTTTTTAAGTAGTTGTAAGTTGTTTATGAGATTTTTTCTGCCAGTTGCTAGATGAATTCTGGAAACAGAAAGTGTTTGCCAAATGGCCAGTTTGCATTCTTTGATTTTGGCATGGGGAAGCTCATTCTGAAGTAAATTTTGGCACATCTGAGGGTTGGGGGTTTCTGTAAATTTCATATGCAACCTACCGCAGATGTTGCTATCATAGAGTTATGGCGCGGCTGCAGCTGGAAGCAGTCAAAGTGGTGTGGGGAAGATCTTCTCTGTGTACTACAAAGAATGCAGACTACTGGCCAAATGAATCCCCTAGAGACAGGAAAACCTATTGAAACTGAGGCAGTCAAGATTGGTTGTGGTCTTCTCATTTTCTCTTTTTCCTGTTTATCAAATTATCCACTAGGCCCAGGCCACTCAAGCAACCAATTTCTGCTAAAGTTGTTTAAGTTGGTATGCAAAGCAGTGCTAAATTGTTTGAAGTTGCTTTGACAATGTTGCAAATATTGGCAAGTAGAATTTGTTGAGCAACACTCATCCCAACTTAAAAAAGTATATTTTTTGTATTTTTGCAAATAATGTTTGTCTCAAACAATGCTTTGTGACGTGACCAAATAGCCCAGCAAGTCCTTGGAGAGTGAATTTCAAGTTTTTGCCAGACATGATTCACTTCTGGCCAGAGCTTTGAAAAATGTGCCCCCATTTCAGTTGTGGTGTCCAATTTTGTGTTTTTGGTAATTCTGTGAACATGCCCTGGTTTTAATTTCTATCTCAAAATGATTACACCATTCAGCTCTGACGAAAAATTAACCTTGCAAAGCATTTTACTTTCATACATTTTCACATTGCATATGCTTTGAGATAAACAATTGCTCCTTTGGAACTCGTGTTTATGTGTTTTGAAAGCAAAAACATTGTAAGATGTGAAGAAAGGCATGGCACATACTTGTATCAGGTGACTAAAAAATATCCCCAGTTTGAAAAATCATTAGCCAAAGGAGGTGCGTGACAATTGTACAGTAGGGATTGTTTTTCCAGTATCTAAAAGACTGAGGTATGCATTTTTGATATTTTTTGGTAATGTTCAATTTTCAATTCAATTTTCAATTTTTTAAACACGGTAGCCCCGTCAGTTGATGTTCAAAGCAGTTCTTTTGGCAAACCCAAAAGACTTAAGAAATCAGTCTGTCAGAGCAGCTGGAAAATGGACCAGAATGTGTGATCAAATCTTCCCAGACATTTGAAATCTATTCAAAATCCCTTTTGAGAATTAGCATGGCCAATAAACTGTGAATTGAAACTGGGAAAGAAACAGAAATCTTTAATTGCCCTGTAAGAAGGATCATTGAAAACAGTAGAACGGACAAGTTACATTTCTTTTATTGTGGGATGCTTTCTGATGATGTGTTCTAGGCCATTTCCTGGATGTTGTACAAGACTAAGTGCTTGAATCTTCCAAGTTACCACAGAAATACTATTCTGAAATCACCAAAAATTACAAAAAAGTGCTTCGATCTTGGGACTCCCTAATTTAAGATTCAAGAACCAAGAACCAGAACCAAGAACCAAGAACCAAACCACCCTAATTTAAGAACCGGAATTTAAGAACCAAGTTTAGACACCCTAATTTAAGAACCGGAATTTAAGAACCAAGTTTAGACACCCTAACTTAAGAACCGGAATTTAAGGACCAAGTTTAGACACCCTAATTCAAGAACCGGAATTTAAGAACCAAGCTTAGGCACCCTAATTTAAGAACCAGAATTTAAGAACCAAGTTTAGACACCCTAATTTAAGAACCGGAATTTAAGGACCAAGCTTAGACACCCCAATTTAAGAACCGGAATTTAAGAACCAAGTTTAGGCACCCTAATTTAAGAACCGGAATTTAAAAACCAAGTTTAGGCACCCTAATTTAAGAACCAGAGTTTAAGAACCAAGCTTAGGCACCCTAATTTAAGAACCGGAGTTTAAGAACCAAGCTTAGGCACCCTAATTTAAGAACCAGAATTTAAGAACCAAGTTTAGACACCCTAATTTAAGAACCGGAATTTAAGGACCAAGCTTAGACACCCTAATTTAAGAACCGGAATTTAAGAACCAAGTTTAGACACCCTAATTTAAGAACCGGAGTTTAAGAACCAAGCTTAGGCACCCTAATTTAAGAACCAGAATTTAAGAACCAAGTTTAGACACCCTAATTTAAGAACCGGAATTTAAGGACCAAGCTTAGACACCCTAATTTAAGAACTGGAATTTAAGAACCAAGTTTAGGCACCCTAATTTAAGAACCGGAATTTAAAAACCAAGTTTAGGCACCCTAATTTAAGGAATCAAATGGAAAGGCACGGACTGGAGACAAGGCCTGTCAGCACCTGGATGAAGTCTTGAACTTTAAACCCCTTGAATACAAGGCTGAATCCAATTGCGGAGCCAACAATTGGAAAGTGACGGGCCTGGGGCATGTTCCCAGAAATATTTTGCATGATCACCCCTTTAAAACTGTCAGAAGATGCAGGCAACGCCCTTTTTGCAAAATTTAGAGTTGATGGTTGCCAAGCATAATATTCATTAGATCTATTCATTTCAAGACAAAAATGTTTGATCTGACATCTGACTAACCCCTCCCCAAGAAACAAATTATAACACATTTTGTACGAATCTCAAGACCTATCTTTTGGAAAGGAGGGGTCCCCACCCCCATTTCCTCCCATGGCTCCATCACTGGTGGAATAATCATTGCTCCCAAGGGAATTTGAAAACAAAGCATTGTCAAGTGATTGAAATGTGAAGAAAGTCTCGGCAGAACCTTAGCACAAAGTTAGAATTGAATTGATGTTCGCAGTGTAGGAAGGATTCTTGGGTGTTAAGTTTCAGTTTGCTCAGGAGATGGTCAGCTTTCCTTCACCCAATGAAATTCTTAACGGAAATTTCAAAATGAGTAATAAAACAAGGTTTAAACGAGTAGAAAAGTGACTGGATTTGCGGTTTTCGTTGTTGTTGAAAAAAGGAATCTTTGCTTGTTCTCCACAGACTTTAGGTGTTCCCAGACAAGAGCCGTGATCCTACTCAAAAATATTTTGTTTAGGAGCTTCCACTAAACTGTTAATAATGTGGACTGAGATGCCACCACAAGAGAATGTAACATGCACACATTTTTTATAAAAAAGAAACTTATGATAAGCTCAACTCTCAGATTGCAAAAAATTAAGAAACTCCCAGTAGCTTTCCACCTTTGGCAAAATGTAACTCAAAAAGGAATTGTCATAGCTATAAAAGATGGTGGGGACAAATAAAAATCTAATCTGTTGAATTTGATAACTTTGACACATGCAGCTTCATTGTGTCTTAACCATGGAAACAATTAATGTTTTGGCATGTTCTTTAGCCTACATTGATAGCAGCTAAATAGCTATGTCAGATTCCTTTAAGAAACCATTAATTTTGACAAAGAAAGTCCTAAACAATGCTTCCTGTGTCAATAGGAAGGTACTAACATTGGAAAGGCCAGAAATATTGTTTTGAAATGTCCACACAAGGGCACACACAGCTAGTGACACAAAGACTGTTTAAGAACCTTTGATAAAAAATCTAATGATTTTCAAAAGCTTTTGTTAACTTTTGTGCCACTTAGGCCTTGTGTTTACATCACCAGGGAGCAATCTAGCATTGTTTCTTTATCCTTTGTTTTCAATTTTATTCTTTTCTCATTGTTCTAAAAGAAAAGAAATGTGGTTGCAGAGCGAAACGCATCGGATAGAGCCATGTACATCATGCCAAACCATGCCGGAATAATTTTCATATCACCTGCGATGCGAAGTTATTTTCGCTCCGAGTTGTGGAGCGTCCTGTATCGGAAGGATAGAATTGGAGGAGCCTCGGCGAACTCTAATTTGAGTTCTACTGTGATCTAAACAGTACCCCCATCCGATACAAAAGTTGCGGCGTGACGATAGCTATCCGGTATAATGTAAATCGGGGCCTAAAGCACAGGGAAACCAGATTAACTGTCAACTTATGCAGTATTTTTTATTTGGTGATTTCTGCTATGTTCTATTCGTTTTTTCTTTTATTGAATAAGAAATTAAGACGAAATTACCAAATAACAAAATAAATGAAAAATAGAATAGATGGATTATCAAATAACACATGCTGCAAAAGTTAACTTTTAATCTGGTCGCAAAGTGCATCAAAATGGGGGCATACTATCAAGAATTGCAACAAAGTGTTATTCCAACCAATTTGAAGCGAATTCCAGTAAGGCCACTCAAGTCCCTTAAAGTAGGGTGTCTATTACTTGGTTCTTAAATTCTGGTTCTTAAATTAGGGCGTCTAAACTTGGTTCTTAAATTCCGGTTCTTAAATTAGGGTGTCTAAACTTGGTTCTTAAATTCTGGTTCGTAAATTAGGGTGTCTAAACTTGGTTCTTAAATTCCGGTTCTTAAATTAGGGTGTTAAATACTTGGTTCTTAAATTCTGGTTCTTAAATTAGGGTGTCTAAACTTGGTTCTTAAATTCCGGTTCTTAAATTAGGGTGTCTAAACTTGGTTCTTAAATTCCGGTTCTTAAATTAGGGTGGTTTGGTTCTTGGTTCTTGGTTCTGGTTCTTGGTTCTTGAATCTTAAATTAGGGACTCCCTTCGATCTTGTAGCTATCAGAAAGATTAATTTTTTATTAATGTGGTGCAAGTACATTTGTTGTTAGGTTTTTTGAACAGTATATATCATTAGAAGTAATTGTCACAGGAAAAGCTTGTGCAATTAGCCAAACATGTTTTCAGAATTACCATGAATCATTTATGAATATTACTACTCATTAGTGAATGACTGTGTAGTTTGTGTTTGTGGCTTTTCATTCAGACTTTATGCAGGCCTGAAAGCCATGGCATTTTATGAGCCATGCTGCATAAAATATGGAATTATTATGCTGGACTAGCTATAATCATTTCATATGGTATGCAGCGTAGGGTTAGAATATTTGTTGCAGATTGTTAATATTGATTAAATTACAATTAGATCAAAGAATTATGCAAATATTTATTTAATTGGAGATGAATGTTGAAAACAACAACAAAATATTTAAATTCAATATATTGTAGCTAAAAACAATGGTTTTAATCATTTTCTCCATCTTTATCTGATATTGAAATACTCTTCAAGGCTTGGTGGTTCTATTTCCATGTATTTACTTGTGAATGATCCATACAGGCAGGTCATCGCATTATGCAAAAGCACAGCAGCAATGTAAATGGTACCAACAGGGGAAAGTCCAAGTTTTAAGTTTTTCTTGAAATCTGTAAATGCAAAATCGGTTGCAACATCTCCAAATGTCCACTCAACACTGGTCCTGACCCTGTTCATGTTCTTGTTAAACAGCTGTTCTTCAGGACTGATGAGGTCATTATGCTTGTACCCTGTTTGCAATTGAACTCTGTGTGGATATGCACTGTCCCCATAAATGCACAATGGTTCACCTCCTGGACCAAAACTGTGCTGCTCCAATTGAGTCATAAGACTTGACATTCTCAAGACTGCAGAATCATGGCGTTTTCCCTCTGTCAACGAAAGGTAGCAACATTTGAACAACATTTGCTTTGAGAACAAGAGAGCAATGCCACCTGACACTTGGTTCTATTTTGCAGAAGCAATTGGTAAAACCCATAGAAGAGGTAAAACCCTACAAAGAACATGCTAAATCAAGAATCAATGGAGTTTTCATGAAAACTTTCCTGAATCAACTGAAAACCAACTTTCCTTTGGTCTGCTAATTTTCTTGTAATTCATTAGACTGTAACAATGTTTTGGCATATTTGAGTATCGACCTATGTTTTGAAATTTTTTGAATGTGATTTTATTAAGCATTCATTTGGAGATTTTAATAGGTAGAAGTCATTTTCTACAAAAAATAGATTAAGTTTACCAGCAGAGCATCAGGTTGAGATACTTGTACAAAACTTTTTGCAGCAAAAATTTGCTAAACTTTAACAAACTGGCTGCAAAACATGGATCTAACTTTCTTTTAGAATATATGGTATACTGTCCATCTTTCTCAAACCCTATTTCTTGAGGCCGCGTGCAGGCTAATTTCTTGGAGTATTTCTACTCTTGTCGTTCTGCCAGATTTTACAATCTGTAACAACAAATGTTGTGCTGTAAAAGATAGAAATCATAGCAATACTTACCCACTGGCCCAAAAAGATGGGCAATGATTCCATCTGCTGCTGCAACAGCCTGAAATTTCAGTCCATGAGTCCGTTTATGGCCATTGTAAACAACTCTTTGCCCATCCACAGGTCTGCAGATAGGCCTTAAAGTTCCGTCGATGGACCCCCAACAATTGTCTAGTGCCATACTCTTGGCATATATGGCATCAGCATAGCTACGAAGTCTTGCTCGTGAGAGCCATGGCTGGTCAAGGCTCGACAAAAGATTTCCACAGGTCTTGGAAAGATGGTCAACTATCCCGCTCGAAATGAGACTTAGTTCTGGAGCAGAGCGTCCAAATAAGGGTATCATATCATCTAGTCTGCAGGGATATGCCAACTTCCTCAACATGATGCAGAGTACCTCCATTCCGTCTGCAGTTGTTCCATTTGAACAAACAACCTTGGCTGGAATTCTTAAGACATTCATGAGTCTTGGTAGATCCTCTTTTTGGAAACAAAATTGCGCGATACAGTCATCTTCTGCAACTCGCCGAAGATCAAAATGCTTGTATTCCCAATACGGAAATTCGCGGTTTTTATTATGCCTAACTAAATCCGCAACAAGCGGCAGAAAAAGCTCTTGTTCGTTCTCAAAATGTTCAAATAATAGTGCCATAGCAAAGCCACCATCCGCCATATTTGTTTACCAAACTTTGTTGTCGCCGCGGTTTTCAAATCTAAACGTCCAGACGACCAAGAGGACAGCTATAAGACTCCTTGGTGCCCTGTGTGCTTAAACATGGACTTCGTACTCCAGTCGTACTCCATCTAAAGGTCTCTACTGATAGTTGTCAACAAATCTTCAGTACTACGAGTTTCTCGGAGCTTCCACAACTTCCACAACAATCTTCATCTTCCCTACCTGTGCCCTCGTGAACATTTCAAAACAAGATTTTCTGGGGTCTTTCCAATGTTTAGACGTTACTGAAGTACCTTAAGAGTAATGCGATGCTGGAAGCAAGTAAAAATAAAGTAAAAATACGTTAAAGTAAATGAACAATGATATAGCGACATAATCTAAACATAGCGCAAAAGAACGGCAGGCACCACTTACCCTCCTATTGATTTTCTTGATCAAAACATCGTGAATTGCCCAGTCACCTCATTTAAGTTTGCTTTTAACCCCATTGATCTACTTTTAGGATTTCCTTTATTAAAATTAAAGGTTTCTTAACCTATATTTTCTCAGTACTGGAGATTCTTGATTGTTTGGCGATCTTGGAATTGAGTTACTCATAAGCAGTTTCGTATAAAAATATGTGTTATACTTTGTCAAGAGTACTGTTGAAGTCTTACTTGATATTTAATTTACAGAAGTGAATGTAAGTTCTCGAAATTTACTTATGATTTAGGTCCTTCAAGTCTGGGTGCTTTTCGTTTCCATAGACAAAGGGCTTCTTATGTCCACGAAGGGCTTCTTATGTCAGAGTGGCTAAACTTTCCGAAGTTGAACTTCCTTATGT
>OZ026588.1:18249529-18524529 GCA_964020215.1 Aurelia sp. 3 sensu Dawson et al. (2005)
AGAAGATGATGAAGCTTCCGTGTCAGAATGCTGTGATCAGCAGGTTTCATGAATTTATCTATTTGCCATAGTGACTGGGATACTTTCAAAAGATGACTGTTTCAATTCATGAGTTATTTTATGTGTTGATTTTGAGGTTACCTTCAATATGGTGTCAACAGTATAGATTTAAACATTTTCGTACTCCCAAAAATGAGAGCATTATCAATATTGAACAACCATTGGAATACCTTTGCCATAGTTCATGGAAACTTAATTTGTTAGAAGGAAGCCACAGAAGCTAAATGTAATACTTTTATATGAATAATCAAGTTTTCATTGTTTTAAATGAATTCCTTTGCTTTTCCAGATGTCTATGAGCACCGAACAGCTATATATGCTCAATATCCTAAGATCAAGAGCCATTGCGGCTGTCGACGAAGCATACTCAAGGTTTCTGATTCAAGATTTTGATCTGGAAAAGAAAACTTTGAAGGTACATGTATATGAATGATGTCATGTAACTCTGTACTATATCCATCATACTCAGGAAGATCATAAAGATCTGTTGAATTAAGAGGTTGCAAACTTTTGATATCAGGTTTACAGTAAACTGATATCATTTTATGCTTAACTTATCTTTTAGAGGAAGACCTGTAAGTTTGTGAAACGGAAGGTGCTGCATCTACAAGATGGAACAATCTGGTTGTACTCATGTAGCTGTGATGGTGATAGGGCAAAATACATTGAATCAATAAATAAGGAAGTCCTTCAAGACATAGTTGGTTTGTATTTCATCAAATGCTCCCTGACTTTTAACTTTTACATTCTTTAACAAACATTGCTTCCTTCAGATTCGTTATTTAAACAGTTAAGGTCACAGGAAGAATGAATTATATACTGTCTATAGTTTACTGTTTCAAAAAGGACTTGCTGCATATAATTCATTATCCTAGCACAGGATTAGCTATAGAGAATAATGACTTTGTCAACAAAATTTTCAATGCAATCTTTCTTCTCTAATTAGTTTCCACTCTTGCATTTGCATTTGTCTTAATCAGAAAATAAATACCACAATTACAATCTATGATTTATGACATTCTGTTACTTAGAATTTACAAGCAAACTGAACGATAACAATCCACCTTGCATCCATATCATTGCTTGCAAACGAATGACTTCAACATGGGATGATATACATGGAATAAAACCCATTGATGTAGAAGAAGGTAAGGCAGAAGATCACAATTTTCAATCAACAAATGCGAAAACAAGAGTCCGATGATACTTTGTTCAAAATCATCTACTATTCTACATTTAGTTGAATATAACTTGAATTTAGCAAACGCTTGAACTTAGCGAACGAAAATGGAGCTCCCAGCCATTTCAATTTGATTCAGCAAGGGCAGATTTTGCAATACAACAGCATCAGTTCATTGGTTCACCCCTCAATTCAAAGCGATTAAGTGAATGCAGACAAAAGAAATCCTCTCAAACAGAAATTCAAAACAAACGAAGACGCAAAGTTTCCCTGAAGCCAGTACGGCAAACTTTCGTTTGGTGCGGGTGAAGGGAGGTTTTTAACAGATGTAATGTCCTTATAATGAAAGAAGAAGGGTAAATCTAAAGTTCTGCCTGGGGCATTTTGTTTATTTGATTCAGGAGCTGAGGAGTGACTGCGTACATCTGAGCAATAAATGTGCTAAAATTGTAATGCCCTCTGCTCGGTTTCTGAGTCAAATAAATAAAATGCCCCATACAGAACTTTAGACTTACCCTTCTTCCTTCATTATGAGCGCATTACATCTCTTAACAACCTCCCTTCACCCGCACCAAATGAGATTTTGCCGTACTGGTTTCAGGGCAACTTTGCGTCTTCGTTTGTTTTGAATTTCTGCTTGAGAGAATTTCTTTTGTCTGCATTCGCTAATCGCTTTGAATTGAGGTGTGAACCAAAGCGACTGATGCTGTTGTATTACAAAATCTGTCCTTGCTATTTGATTCATACATATAACGGTGAAGCTTTATTATTTCGTGTATTTCGTGGTTAAAAGTACCTAATTTTGATACACCAACTACTAATGGAAAAATGAAATAATAACTAATAGGAGAAAATCCTCTATTTTTCAACTTTGATCATTTAAAGCAAGTAAAGGAACTTCCTCAGCATTTTCAAGAGATTATTGCTTCTATAGGTCGATACATTGTCTTTTTCTGCATTTCGTAGTTAAAATGCCAAAGTTTGATACACCAACAACGAATGGTAAAGATTAATGATTGATAGGAAAACATCTTCTACAGTCCTACTATAATCATTTAAAGCAACAAAGTCAAGTTAAGAATGATTTCCAACAAACTATTATATAGCTAGGTCGGTACTTTGCCTTTTTCCGCATTTCGTAGTTAAAGTACCAAATTTTGATACGCCAACTACGACTGGTAAAGATTGACAATGATTGATAGGAAAACATCTTCTACAGTCCCACTATTATCATTTAAAGCACCGAATCATTTCCGAAAAACCATTACATAGCTAGGTCGATACTTTACCTTTTTCCGCATTTCGTAGTTAAAGTATCAAATTTTGATACGCCAACTACGACTGGTAAAGATTGACAATGATTGATAGGAAAACATCTTCTACAGTCCTACTATTATCATTTAAAGCAAAGAAGTTATGATTATAAATTTCGTCACAAAATCGCCAACAACAAGGCTGCATCATGGAGAGGAATCGATCAGGAGTTATGGATAAAAGCTTCCTGTGCTAACCCTGGGAAACTGCAGGAAGAGTACTCTACTGTTTTCACCCAAGGACCCTCCACTGGCACTAGCGGGAATGGCAAAAGGAGTGTCATCAGCTGCAACAGTTTCAACAATGGGACAGAGTGCCGATCCAAGCCATGCAAATTCCCTCACATTTGCAATAAACCTGGATGTGGTGGAAACCACCCAGGAAAGTATTGCCCAAAAGCCTCCTCTAACCCTCAGTCCCCAAACTTGTAATGATTTTTCTTTGCAGGATGTCCATGTAACTCCAATTAATGTTGATAGGCTGGAGCAAGAGCTGTCGGATCATCCCGATTACAATTTTGCCTCCACATTATGCGCCCAATTACGATTTGGGGCCCATATGGGCTATAAGGGCCCTCGGGTCGCCAGGTTTTCAAGGAATCGCCGGCAGCCCTTGCTAATCCAGTAGTTGTTACTGCAAATCTCGAAGCAGAAGTTATGTTAGGCCGGGTTGCGGGTCCCTTTGCCGAACCGCCGTTCCCAAATTTACAAGTATCTCGGCTAGGAATTGTTCCAAAAAAGCATTCCGAAAAATTTCGGACAATTTTTCACTTGTCTTACCCAAAGTCAGGTGTATCGATTAATTCATGTATCGACAAGGAAGGGTTTTCGTTAAATTATGCTACCATTGATAATGCAATTCAAAGCATTCAGTCTTTGGGCCGCGGTATATTTATGTGCAAGATGGATGTCGAGTCCGCTTTCCGTTTATTTCCAGTCCACCCTGGTGACTATGATCTCTTAGGTATGCACTGGGATGATTCTTACTATTTTGATAAGGTCCTTCCCTTTGGCCTCCGCAGTGCTCCGTTCCTATTTAATCAGCTATCCGAAAGTATTGAGCGGATTCTGAAGGAAAATGTGCCATTACCTATGTGACCCATTTTTTGGATGATTTCCTAATCATGGAGCCTCCCAGCCATGACAACGGCGGTGATCCCTCGCAAGCAGGTATGACAAGCCTTAAAAGCATGCTACTCACATTCAAACAACTCCAAGTACCCATTTCCCCTTCTAAAACTCAAGGTCCCCTGACACGGTTAGAGTTCCTGGGCATTGTTTTAGACTCCGAAAAAATGGAAGCATGCCTACCACAAGACAAGGTTCACCATTTGCAAGAAGAACTTGATAAGTGGCAAAGGAGAAAGTCTGCCACTTTGAAAGAGCTTCAGTCTTTAATAGGAACCCTGAACTTTGTGTGTAGGGTAGTACCCCCTGGCCGCCCCTTTCTCCAACGCACCATTAACCTCACGACAGGAGCTAAGAAGCCCCATCATCACATACGGCTTACAAAAGAATTTTTTGCGGACTTGGAAATGTGGAAACTATTTGTTAGGGATGCTGGGACACTTCTGAAAGTTTATCATTGTACGCAGATGCTTCGGGAAAGCTCGGTTTCGGTGGTATTTATGGAACCCAGTGGTTCCAATGTGGATGGGCGGCATCACAGTTGTTCTCTGCTCCCGGTATTAGTATAAACTGGCAAGAGCTGTATGCCATAGTTGTTGCCTGTAGTATATGGGGGCCAACATGGTCCATCAGAAGGGTGTTATTTTATTGTGACAATAGTGCAGTAGTTTATATCATGAATACAAAAAGGTCAAAGTGTAGTAGAATTATGTCACTTCTTCGTAAATTAACATTAACAACGCTTAGATTCAATTTTTACATCAAGGCAAAACATGTCCCGGGTGCTTCAAATGAAATTGCTGGCTCTTTGTCTCGCTTTCAGGTTTCGTGCTTCCGGCAATTGGCTCCTTGGGCGGACCTCAACCCACAGCTTCTACTGCCGGATTGTTTGGTTCTTTGAATGAAGAACTACAAAAATTTGCCTCTTACTCCCTGGCTCCAGCTACCAAATTGGCCTGCCAGACAGGCGAAAACAAGCACCTCCAATTTTGCAATGAATTTCGGCTTGAGTAGTATCAACCAATCATTCCAGCAAGCGAGGCAGTTCTTTGCTACTTTGCTGTTTACTTGGCCAGACATGTAAAACACGACACTATTAAAGCATCTTCATTTTAGAGCCGTCACACATCTTCATTTTAGAAACAATTTTATGCTAGAACTGGACAAATTTATCAGGCTGCAATACATCTTACGGGGAATAAAACGATATCAGGTCCAAAATCCAAAGCCAGGCCTTCCCATCAGAAAGGAGCACCTTCAAGAATTTTATAACCTGCTGCAACCTTATTCACACACAAATCGTGACAATAAGATGATATGGGCAGCGATGTGTCTGGCCTTCTTTGGCTTTCTGCGAATGAGTGAGTTCACGGTTAATCAGCATTTTCAGCAAAGCGAGCATTTGAGACCTGATGATCTGGCCTTTTTTCCATCCTTTGAGGCACCAACACACATGTCATTGAAAGTAAAATGCTCAAAAACCGACCCCTTCCGGAAAGGAATTACTCTAACACTTGGCATTACTGAATCCAACGTATGTGCAGTGAAAGCTTTAAAAACTACCTACACTTTCGAGGCAGAACTCCAGGCCCGCTGTTTTTATTTTCAAATGGAAGACCCCTAACGAGGTCGTTATTCGTTAAAGAGCTCCATCAATTGTTATCATTTTCTGGGCATAATTTTACCCATTATAACGGGCACAGTTTCAGAATCGGTGCAGCAACTTCCGCCACAGCCAATGGGCTGCCAACTTGGTTAATAATAAATTACAACGATATTTAGCCGAAAACAATGAGAGCCAAACGACCCCCACCTTACCCTACTAAACTAAGTCATTACTTAGTACAGTGCATTTGGGCTTGACACGTTATAAGCTCTCCTTCGGACTGTAAAACGTCTCCTCATTTCCCTTCCAACCGGATCAACGCGCCACATGCTCTCTCTTGCCGGCCAGGTCTATAACGCGGACCACGCGGACTTCGCGGACCTCCAAGGCAATGGTCCGCGGTCCGCGTTTTAGGCTTTCGAATAGGCCAAAACCTAAACCGCGGACCTTACGTCCGCCGATTTAAGAGTCCGTGTTTTTAGTTTTTAACGAGGCAAAACCTAAACCTCAGACTTAAAGTCCGCGAATGTAAAATACCCGCTTTTTTGCGTTTCCAAGAGGGCAAAACTGATTCCAGGGACATCACGTCTGCGGATTTGAAAGTCCATGCTTTTGGTTTTTGATTTCAAAGTCCATCTTTGTAATATGAGAGGGGGCTTCAGGTCAGTAAGAAGGAAAGAAAAGAAAGCGCAATGAGACACAAGTTTCCTGCGATCCTATAGCTAAATTTGATGTCTGCTTATTTCATGTTGGACAGATTTGACACCAGAAGATTGACATATGGCTATGATGCTTAATGTTTTCACTGATAGAAAAAAAACAACTTTAACCTGAACAAACTTGACCTAATTAGCAACTCAATTGCATTTAAAGCACGTTGAAAACTGAGCGATCTCTCTCATTATTAGCGCTTCTTTTGGCTAGGTCTTCGTCCGGCCAGGTCGAAAACGCGGAAAAAGACGAAAAGGTTCTGAAATGCCAGAAATCATGTTTATTGAATCAAAATATGGCTAAGAGACCACTTTGACAAACCAAAGATTCCACCAGGGAGACAAAAAAAAAATTTCCGTGTTTTCCGCGTTTTCGTTTTGGCTATAGGTGATTTTCGAAAACACGGAAACGCGGAAATTTCTTTTTATTTCAAGTTTTATCAGCAGCTTTTCGTAGATATTGACAAGTATGACGTCAAGCTTTGTCTGGTGATAAATTCTGTACCAAAATAGACTTCGTAGCTCAATAAAAAACTTTTTGATTGTAAGATAAAACTTCAGTGGGCCTAAGTGGAATTTGAGGGACAGTTCATTCATAATTTCATGATCATATCCCACTCTGATGCAGTGACAGAATGACTGCATGTTATTTCGCCATACTGAAGTATATGAATAGACTCGGAGCCTCTTGTTTTGTAAAACTTTATTTTTTCCGCGTTTTCCGCATTTTCGTTTTGGCTATAAGTAATTTTCGAGAACGCGGAAAACGCGGAAACCCCCCCCCCCCATTCCAAGTTTTATCAGCAGCTTTTCGTAGATATTGACAAGTAAGATGTCAAGCTTTGTCTGGTGATAAATTCTGTCCCAAAATAGACTTCGTAGCTCAATGGGGAACTTTTTGATCGTAAGATAAAACTTCAGTGGGCCTAAGTGGCCTAAGTGGAATTTGAGAGACAGTTCGTTCATAATTTCATGATCATATCCCACTCTGATGCAGTGACAGAATGACTGCATGTTATTTCGCCATACTGAAGTATATAAATAGACTCGGAGCCTCTTGTTTTGCAAAACTTTATTTTTTCCGCGTTTTCCGCATTTTCGTTTTGGCTATAGGTGATTTTTCGAAAACGCGGAAAGCGCGGAAATTTCTTTTCATATCAGTTTTATCAGCCTAATGGATGTCGAGTGATTGGTTCTTGTGTGCATACTTTAAGTTTTGTTAACAGCTGCGTCGTTATTTTACCAGTTTTAAATTTGATCGATCTTCGTTTTGTTGAGTTATTTAAACAACAAGGTTGACTTTTCTCTTAAGTCTCTACATGGGGTCATACTTCAGATATGAAATTTCATGTAATCATTCAAGTATCTTTACCTACGAACATACGAATAGCCAAGGAACAACAAACTATCCAAAAGGCCTGTTCTGATTGGTACCACAAGAGCTCATTTTTCATAGTGCAAAAGTGCAGAACTTGAAGATAATGGGAAATACCACCAAGGCAACAAATGCATTCTTCCATATCGATGAAAGATTGCAGATAAAACTTGATGTATTTAAAAACAAAGTACCCCTCGACTTCCACTAGATTACGTAGACCTATTGAATTTTATCTTTTGACCCAAATTTTTTTGGTCATTTTGGTACAGAATTTATCACCAGACAAAGCTTGACGTCTTACTTGTCAATAAGTATGAAAAGCTGCTGATAAAACTTGAAAACGCGGAAAAAAATAAAGTTTTACAAAACAAGTGTAGTCCAGAAAAATTCTAACTTTAGTAGGAACAGTGTGTACATAGTTGGTGAGTTAGTTTCAAAATTTTGACAATTTTGCTCTCGTGAGACATTGAAAAATGGCGGGGGGGGTTCTTCTTGGCTAAATTTTGGGCAAGGGTGTGCCATCCAAATTTTCAACAGAAAAATGTTAGTAAGGCCAATTTTTCACAAGAATGGACCTTCACTAAGTAAATTTCCGCAAAAAAGTCATATCAATGATTGCCATAAAATGTAACAATAAAAAGCAAACAAACCCTTAGCAAGGCTAAGCTTTACACTTGGCTAGACTGGACTGGAAAAACTAAACCCTCCTCGTACACGCTTACTGTGGGATACCCCTTTCCCTTTAAGGTGTTAGTCCTAAAGTGTGAGTCTATTTCCATGTTGACTTATTGTTATCATTCACCAGATACTATCAAATTCTAATCTCTTTTGTGAAAGAACTTAGTTCACTGCTGCCAATGTTTGATAACATACTTTTGCATATTCTATACTTGACAAGCAAATTTTGCTTTTGTTTTGGTGAATGATAAAAATGAGCAAATTTAGTACTGGACACAACTTTTTTGATCCAACTGTTTAGGGTCTGCTGGAGATCAAATGAGTAGGCAGAGGGTAAAATGGGTCATTTTTTGATTGCTGGAAAACAGTAGGCACAGAATTGATGAATCAACATTCACAATTGTCAATGTGGATGGTGTGTGCAGTTGTAGCAAGAGGAAACTCTGAACAAAGATTTCAGCAAAATTTATTCAAGCTCTTCACACTACCCATCATACCACACACTTACCCATTTTACACCAGTAGACCCATCAAAAAACAGACATGACAGGCACACAGCAGCTTTGTAATGTTCTTGTTTTTTCATTTCACGTTCCTATAGCCTCGTTCATGTACAAAAAATCGTGTTCAAACAGTTGAATTATTGGAGGACTGCTACTTCATCAGATCTTTTCAATATTTTTCTTCTGCTTGGCAGAAAGGATGAAAAGTGATTTTAACATGAGAAGATAGCACACTTTATGGAGAACAATAAACTTTTTTCATTTTGGAAACAGCTTAACCACAACGCGCGATATATTTAGAAATTACTGCATCAAGGTAAGAAATTGGGCCTAACGTGACTTGACTTCCGCTCGTAACAGCTGTGTAAAGGTTTTGGCATGCTCTTAAGTACTGAATACTTGCCTCCCCCCCCCACTTGTTTATTTTTGAAAAATTTCCCAACCCCCCTCTTACTTGAATGAAATGATAGTAAACATGATTTCTGAATAAACCCAAGGAAAAGTCTTAAGAAGGGCATTCAGCAGAACCAGAGTTCATGAGTAAGTGTATCGGAAACATCGCTGTTCACATTTATACATAAAAGATATGTGTTTAGCTTCAAAAAGAACCACTTAAAGAACCCCCTCCCCGATTGCTCCAATCCCCCAATTATTATTATATTGAACCATTTCCAACCTCCCAGTTATTCTCAGCCTCTTGTTCATATGGTAGTTGGGAGTATCTGCGGCATTACATCCGATGGCGCATGAAAAGTACATCCAACCTTAACTGACAGTTCATTGGATTGAAGTCTATAAGGTGAGACTGACTGATTGAATTGAATGAAATCTGCTACATCAAAAAGTCCAACATGTTGAATTCGTTCCTGCTTGCTACCATATATATCTGTATATATATATATATGTACAGTTTAAGAAATAATAAGAAATAATTTGTTTTAAGAAATAATACCATGCTTATTATTTGTGGATGTAAACATGAATCTGTACGATGGATGTCAAGTAGTTAAAGGTAAAATAAGCCAGCCCAAAAGGCAATATCCCAACGGAATGAAGAAGAACATGAATCAGCAGATACGTACGAAGACAATGTTGACAATGCACTAAAAATATGCATTACCACTACTTCAAAGGACACAGTAGCAAAGAAGATTGATGATTTCGCTACAGAAATCAAGTCTGTTAAGCTGCATCGTGCTTGCGAAGTAAGTTGGAATAAAAAAGGTTACCCTATTTGATTACTCCTACTCACATGGAGATTGGTTGACATACGTTAATCCTATGAAAAATTGCTTGTTTAACTACTATTTTTGGAAAATTTGCCATTGACAGAAGCAAAGGATCACGTCTAATGAAAGTCTTTCTAGGAAAATTTTGAAATTTTGACTTGTGTAACATCAAAAGATATTGCATTTTTGATATATTCTGGTAGCTTCCTCGAATATATACGAGTTCAAATCTTCATTCCTACAACCTTGGCCTTCACAGCCTACCAAATCAACAAACTTCGGCAAATCATTTGGGGGCTGAAGCCCCCCAGCCCCCCCCCCCCCCCCGCTTCCGGCGGGCCTGCCTTGTACCATACTTCCTAGCCCGTTCAAATTGCTTGGGAAGATAGTAAAGAAGTAAGAAATCTTAATCTTGAATAAAAAACATTTTTTTCATTCTCATTCAGATCCTCAGAGTTATAGAGTTAGAGTTAGAGAGTTATATTTACATTGAAGCCACGTGTTTTTAAACTGCCTTCCTTCAGATATTATCTGCCTGTCAGTCTTATTCTGAAATCTGCTTCAGTTGCGAAACATCTGAATCACAGCAAAATAATTCATTATTATAAAGTATGAATAAATCATAACAAAGTCTTGCCAGGTAAAGATATTAAGCTTGGGTCCAGGGTCGTAAGGTCGTATGGTAGTGAATCCTATCGATTTTAGAGTCACTGTATTTGCAGCGAGAAGCTGCGAGGAGATGTGTTTACAACAGTGTTGGTCATCTGTGACGTCAAGACATCTATTGCTCCTGATATTTAATGAAGCAATATGACTGGTTGTTTCCGAGATAAGCAAAGTCGCTGATTGGCTCAGAACCAAATTTCACCCTGTTATACGTAAGAGAATAGTGAAACAAGAACATACCCAGTGTTCTCCTCAGGCTTAACATCCCTTGGTCTATCATCAACCTTGGGAAGAGAATCAGATGCTTAAAATAACACCTGAATTGTATATTTTTCCAACTTTCTCTTTGGAGAAACTAACAAGAGCTGATTTAGTTTCAATAAGAGAGGCGAATATTTCCTCTAGAAAGGGAATGCCAAGCTGACTTGCACTGAAAGGAATCAGTGATTCATTCTTGTTTTGAATACACCCAAAGCAGTAGTATTTCACACTAAGATGTCAAACAAATTCATCACTGCATCATATTCATTTCACCACTGCACATTTTCAATTTATCACAGCATCGCTGCACCTTAAATTAAGCCTTGTGATACAGAATCTGAGAGCTGTTAACTCCTGCACAAGAAAAAAAACCAAAATAAACCTGTAACTAGGGAGAAAACTGTTAAATTGTGCAAGAGAACGAATGAATCAGAACGTTGTAATAAACAGCAACATTGAACGACCAAAGATGCGTTTAGTAGCACAATTGTGATACTGGTCATAGCACATCATCAGATCAGATTCGAAAGAGGAGAATTAAATTTTCTACCAAAGTTTATTGATGCAATATGTAAATGGCATGAAGAAAAGTGTTGAGAATTGGGAACATTCGCGAAATATTTTGTCTGATATTAGTCACAACAAATTGTCAGATATGATTCGAAAGTAAGGAATGAAACTTAATCCCAAAGTACATCGAAACACAGTACTGCATCAAACAATAAAACAACTCAATGAAAGTTTCGTACAATACCAGTTTTACAGGACAGTTTTGTTTTCAGTATTATTCAGTTGTTGAATTGACTTCCCTATTCCACTGCTGATGGTTTCGATTTTGTTTAAGTTCCTAGAGCGGTAATACAAAGGAAACTTTCGATTTTAGTTTTTCATTTAATTTGAGTAGCTCTTTCTTCCAAAAGGGTGATTTCTCGTTCTCATAAATGGTCAGATAAACCACTAAACAAGAGATATTATTATCTTAAAGTGCCCCTGACATGAAAAATAAAAAAAATTTCGAAATTGATTTTATGCTCTTATCCGAACAAGTAAACAACGCTGAATCGAATGATGTGATTATTTCCGGCATATTATGTCTATAAGTATGTTTTTTTAATCTCTAAAGTGTCAATTTTCGTGATTCTTTGTGCGAATCAAAATGCGCGGTCAAAGAGGAATTTGAGGAATTTGTGACGTATTGAGTTGGACTCATCGGCGTGCGTAGTTAGATCACCACAGTGGGGCACTATGACTTGAGCATGGTGGACGCGAAGAAACGACCAAAAGGGGGCATTTTATGCCCCTTAATTCGCAATCACTTCTCTTCATATGACCAAGAAGTCTTCAAAGCCATGACCTGGATTGATCCAAAATACTGGGACAGTTCTGACAAAAGCTATGGCAAAGAAGACATCTCACGAGTTTGTGAAATTTTCAGCGAACCTTTGGAAGTAGCATCTTTCAACAAAGGAAAAGTTTTCGAAGAGTGACGCTCCCTTAAAATCCTCCAGAAGTCACTGTATCCTAAGATGGCGTCATGACAACTTTGGGAAAAGATTACAGTAAGGCCCCGCATTTAAGAAACCACTTAAAAGAAACTTTTAGGCTACTGAAAAATACCTTGTCCCCCTACTCATAAGAAACTCTTGAGACTCACACCCAAAATAAAGTTTCTTGTATTTTGGATGATAAGTAGAAATGGAACTAATTTCATAAAACATCTTTAAAAACAAATAAAACATCAACAGATCTTTGAAGTTCCACATAGTTCTATCAAAAATGGTAGTTTTCTATGCCTTGTGGCATTATTTTATCATCATCTGTACCATCAGCTGTCATCAGGCAGCCAGTTTTCAGGAAAAATTTTCTCCTTGTAGATGCATAGTTTTCATTGAGATCCTGCCATGCTTCCCCCACCCATTTTGTCAACAGAATTCTTCTCTTTTTTGCAGATATAGTTGAGTTCCACTCTTCTGGGTTCTTTTCATCTTCAAGCCAACTATCAAGACACTCTCCAATCTTCTTCTTCATTAGATACCCCTCTCCTTGATCGATTGGCTGCACTTTATCGGTTTGGTTTGCAGGAAGCATGTAAACAATCATATTGGCTTTCTTTCTGCAAGCTTGATGAAATCCTTCCAGCAATTGAAATGAAACATTGTCAGCGAAAAGAATATTCTCATTTCTCTTATCTGATATTCCAGGAATGAGAACATCATTGACCCATTTCATGTTTGTTGCTTCGTCCATCCATGCATTTTTTTGGAACAGCACATGGACACGCTTGTCATATTCTTCAGCTTCCGCAAGTGACACTTTTCCAGCTCCTCTGAAAACAACAGTTGGCTTAACTGTTTGCTCACCTTCTGCGCGAATCATCAGCTGCAGTGTTGCTTGCCTTTTATCTAATCCACTGCTAGGCTGTGCAACCCAAACAGCTTTTGAGCCTTTATCAGCATATGTTGTTGCCTGCTCATTGATGAATGGCAGTGGTACTTGGTCTACATTCCATCGATTGGTTGGCAACCATCTTCCCCACTTCTTATCAAAAGAAGGGCTGCGACGTCTTTTTGACTGAACTGCTTTTCTCAGCTCTTGGTGGAAATCTTGAATGATTGCTGTCTTCTCTGTTGAACTTTTCTGCTTGTTGGTTCTTCTGCGCTTTGATATTCCATTCCTCTTTGTAAAGCGATACAGCCAATTCTTACTTCCCTGAAATTTTTTTGCCACATTTTCACCATATTTCTCTTTAAGGGCACATTTCATCTTTTTTCTTAACCAATGCTTTGTTACCTTTGCTCCTTTGCTTCGCTGTTGCTTATATTCTTCCAAGAGCATAGCTTCTGCCAATGGATAGCGTGAGGCTTTTGCACCATTTCTTGCTGTCTCAATGTTTCGTCTTATTCTGCAAGGAGTCTTTGAGCTCCCAACATTGGTATCTCTGTAATTACCAAGTCTGATTCTTCCTTTGTACCATTTTGAAACAAGGGCCTTGTTCACTCCCAGCTTACTTGCTACATAGCTAATTGGAGCTTTCTTCTTGAAGGCCCTTGTCATTGCCTGCTCTACCATCTGTATGGCTTTCAACTTGAAATCAAGTGTGTAAGTTTTACGATTTCTCTGGCCACATCTTCCTCTGTCTTTCTTACTTGAGTCTGGACTAGTTTGTAGTATGATAAAAGAGGCATCATGATCTGGCGTAGAATTTAATACATCATCACAAACAGGTCTCCCTGGATTCAGCTTTGACAGGTCTGACAATGAACTTTCTTCCGCTGGGAAGTCAAGCTTAGGATGCTTGAAAATCCAATGTTGTTTCAAATACTTTGAAGCAGTGAATCTTTGCTTACAAATGGAACACTCTATTTGTTGTTGGTGCTTATTTTCCTCATCTACGACTTCTGGTAAATTTACTTGGTAAAGTTTTCCACTCTTTGTAACAACTGACTTCGTAAATCCACAGAATGCCAATGTTGCTTGCTTTTCCTTCCCTGCCATGCCGAACAAAACAGCGAACAAACTCAGAACGAAAAAATACCTAGGCCGTTCTGCCTCTTTTAGGTTTCTTCATGCGAGGCCATTTAAATAGGCCGGATCATTGTGGTGTTCATGGAAGTGCAAAAGGTGGTATCTCGGGCCTCTTGCATTAACATTGGAAAAACAAGCCATTGGCCTTATAACTGAGCATTAAATAGTCAGTTTCCTGTCCCATCCAAATATGAGTGGAGACTGTTTTGCATCATTTTTCTTTGAAAGTTCACTGAGAGGATACCATTGTTACTACAAGGATGTTCAAACTGTGGTTGGAGAAGTGTATTCGTGCTACCAAGAGCCAGACAACAGTCATGATAGATATGCAGTTAAAGTCGTCAAAGAATCCTCAATTGTTGGTCATGTTCCAATTGAATTTTCAAAAATTTTCTGCAGATTCCTAGACAGGGGTGGTGTGATTGAAGCAGAAGTTATTGGATCCAGATACAACTTGGGACAGGGAAAAGGACTAGAAGTTCCCATTGACTACAGATTCATTGCAAACTCCATTACAGGCATCAGATACCTTTGCAAAGCTAGGGAGGCATTGAGATATAGATCAGACACTGCAGATATAATGCTTGAAACTTTTTATGGAATGTATTGATACTCATACAAATGGATGGGATGAGATCAGGAGAGTTCTTTGTTTGTTTTTGCTGTTTTTATCATATTATACTTAGTCCTGGTTTTGGGGCATTCTGATTCATGCAGAATATAACAAGTTGTTACCAAGATACCTTTCTTTAACTGATTTTGTTAATAATCATCAATGACTTACACACAGGGCCAATTTATCGATAAACAAACCCATTGTGTTGTAACAATTTTGTTCAAGGACTTTCCAAAAAAGAATAAGAAACTTAAGAAACTTTTACACTAAAAAATGAAGAAGTACCATAGATATAAGAAACACTTTAGGCTAAAGTGTGAAAAAGTGGTTTCTTAAATGCGGGGCCTTACTGTATCGCATACAGGAAACGAGAATTTCCAAATCTGTCTCTTCCTGTGAGCTTGTGCCTATGTGTCTCCGGCTCTAATTCCTCCGTAGAGCGGGCGTTCAACGTATTGACAACCATCTTGTCAGATCGCCGACTCAGCATGTCCCACAAAACGATGGAAAATTGCATGCTGATTGCTGGAAACGACCGCAATTGGTATGAGGAAGAAAGAGAGCAGCTGATCATACGCGCTGTGGATCTCTACATGAAGAAAAGAAGGACGGCTGTACATTCCAGTTGAGGGAATGCAGTTGTTGAAGATGTGTCGAATCAACCAAGCAGCATTGAAGGATTGCACAACTCGTTTGAAAGTGATGAATCTGATACTGATGCTTCGTCTTCGGACAGCGAAACCAGCTCATCAGAAAGTGAGTTGCAAGATGACATGCTTCAAGAAGAACCTTCACACACTGTCACTGGAAGTCTTCTTGGATACTATGCTTTACAGTTTTCTAAAGACTTGGATTAATATTTTGTTTGCCATGATGATGTTTACCAGTTCAGACTTTTAGCGAAATAGATTACAAGATACTATGAAATAAGAAACTAAGTTTTATATCAGTAATGGAGATTTTTTTCAATTTTTTAGTGATCGTAGAGTTTAGCTAAGTGACAGAGGGGACTTAAAATGAGCCCCATACAGTTTTTAAGGACAGCAGTCCATGTAAAAATGTGTTTTAGCGCAGCCTGAGGCAATAGTTTTCCAAATCGTGAAATCATTGAGCAGTGACAACAATCTGTAGTTTTTAAATGTTATTTGTGGATGATGCATGTGCTATTTTGGGGTTCACAGCACAGGCTCAACTATGGAACATTTTTTATCTATATGGAAAAACACATGTTTGGGAGTTTCCTTGGAAGAGAGCTGTCCCTTAAATAAGGTTTTGTGTCTGTTTTCAAATAGAAATAAATCAGAGCCACAAGCTTAAAGTTTAATACTTCATTCACATTGACACAGTTACAGTAAACCAGCTTTATCTAAACCAGCTTAAATTTCAACCAATCAATGACTGGATTTGTTGGATTGACCACTCAGAAAGCCCTATTTGATAGCCTGGTTTAGTTAAAATAGGTTTAACTTGCAATATGAATGGGGCATAATACTTTCAGTATTTCCTCAGACTTGTTAATGTTACCTTACTTTAGCTGAAGCCACAGATATTCGTTGTTCAAGTTTTGTTTGAGAACTGAAAAAATGACTTGAGAAATGAAACTTTTTTATGGCTCCATATACTATGCAACTGAGCTTTTGTAGAAAAAGACAAAACATCCATAGCACCCATCACACTCCTACCATTGTCTAGGTGTGCAAAATGCCACACTTGTGCCAATTTATTCCCAGGAAGGCCTGAAAAAGCATGAAAATACCTTTCAGTTACCTCATCCCTTGACTGCTTCCAAGCATTGTATTCATAAATGAGGGTCTTACGCACAGCAATTCATTAATGGCATTTTGCAGAATGTATGGGAATGCATAAACTCAAGCAGTGTATTGTAAATACCACCAATACATCTGAAATAAAAGACAGACCTGTAGACCCTTCTGAATCTTTACTTTTGAATACGAGGCTATTGATGCATATACAGCCATACCAGCAATAAATACATGCTCTCTATTTACATCATTGCATATCCATGCAAACATCAACAGAAAAGTGTTTTTTCTTTGAGGAAAACTTGTTCAAAGTGCTGAAAAGTTGCTGTGCAGTTGGTTCCACAAATCATCAAACAAAAGAAAATGCAAATCTGCACTTTCACCGCATACCAAAGGGAAACACACCGTTCAAGAAGCGGAGAAGAGACAATTGCATCAGAGTGATCAGAATTGGCCAGACAAACAGATATCAAAAGCACGTATTTGCAGTGAGAACCTTTCATTTATATCTCACCTAAGAGGCATGTGGTATTTGATTTGTGTGTGTAGTTTACATGCTGGGTTTGCTAAAAAGAGGCATAAGGTGTGATTGATAGAACCCTTCCTTATTACTTCAATTTTAGGGAAGTGGACAACCCTGAAGAGCCAAACTGAGCCCCCACCATTTTCAAGTTGATGACGAAGCAGGATGAGAAAAGAGTAGCCAACCAAATTAGCTAAGGAAACAATGTACGAACGGTTGAGGAGCAAAAGAGAAAAGTCACTGACAAATTGGAATGTTAGCACAAATGAAATGATGAGCTCAACAGAATCAGATGGCAGCAGCAGCAAAGCAGAGTCAGATGATGCATTGGAAGGAGAGGGGGAAGCCACGGTTCAAGCTGACACCAAGTGTGCTTTTGACAGTAAAGCCCAATTTTGGAACGATAAGGCATCACAACTTAATTTCTACAACACCTGTTCCATGGCAAGAACATGTTGCAATGCCATCAGGTGAAGCTTCCAGACATGGAAAATCTGCATCAATTACCAGTCCACTTTGGTAAATTGTAAAGTTTTCATGGTTCTTTGATTCGTCTGAAAAAAAGCTTATGCGTGTCTCAGGCTCCATAGCTTTGTCATACTATGTACATTTCAATGAAAACAGAGCCTTGCACTGCATCACTGACTCAATAAGTGACTTGCTGTCCTGCATTCTTGACACTTTGTAACAAGTGGAACAGTTATTCTGCCTGCCCTAGGTATCATCCATCATTTATTTGAAGCTTGTTCACTGGTAACTTCACTCAAATTTTCGTACATTTTCTGGTGGTTGTAAAGCTTCTTTCCATGTTCTCTAAGCTCTTCATTTGTCCTACTGATGGCAGTTGGGTCAAAAAAAGCTTGTGAGGGGCTGAGGTATTCAATTTGCTTCATTTTCACAATCTGTATCACATTCACTGTCATTCTTCAGCTCTGCTTAAATATTGTCAAGTTATGTCACCTGACCAAAGGATCACATGACTGTGTCACATGACTAGAACTGAAACGAATGAAACATATGAAAGATACCAATTTATTAGGAGGGATCAGGAATTGAATGAGTCTATTGATCCTATGTAGCTGTGCCAAGAAACTCCAATTATGGTACTTTGGAAGAAAATTTAACTCCTAACAGAAACTGCCATACAGGTCAATGATTTATTTAAGAAACTGAGAAAAATTTATGGTGACAGCTGTATGCGTCAATTGTGACTTGTTCCGGGGTGGCATTTTGTGATCTGTTTTCCCATTTTAGGAAGCTTGAGAAAGCTCTCAAGCATTAAACCTGGTTGGACTTTCTGTGCCTGCCTTTCCAAATTTTTGTGTGACAAATGAAATGGCCTTTATACCTTCATTTTTAGTCTTTCTTTACTCTATCTTATGTTGTGTTGTTGTGTTGTGTTGTGTTGCTAAGTATTCCATTGCTTATGGTAAAATATTATTGAAGTACCTCATTGGAAACCAAGGACTGTGCCAATACCTGCACCCGTAAAAGTCATTGCTGTTGTCTCAGGAAGAAAGGAGAACAAAACAGGGAACCATTCTTTTCAACTTTTTACTCATACCTTTGCATGTAAAAAGGGATACAGGGAACAGAGAAAAAACGAGGTAGGCAGCAAATGAAACCCATCTACTCTCTTGTTTCTTACTTTGTTTTCCACAGCAATAGAAATTTGCAGGGTCCATTATCCCTTTGATCCACTGATCAGTCCATTCCATACTTAAGGTGGTCCAGTTGATACACACATCTGGACAGACAACTCAATACTGTAATTTGATGACTTGTTATCAGTTGTAAGGTTGTTATTAGTTGTTAGGCTTCGATTGGATGCCTAACGTACGGTAGCTAGCTACCCCTTCGAGTTCAGCCTTTTTCACAACATCCATCACATTCACGTTCTCCTTCCTTGCCATCGAAAATTGCCGGATGAATCGTGCCTTTGTTCTTGCAGACAGTTTATTTGGCCCGCCACCCTCACACATCTTCTGGCACTTTTCTCCCTTACCCTTGCAAGACATCTCGCCATCCTTCCAGGGTCGATACACTGAGGCCACTAAAATATGCAATTTCTTTGCAATTGTTGCCATTTTTGTGCCATTTTTCCGCAGAACATAGGCCATGGTTTGGATTTTTGGGTCAATAGCTTTCGTTTTTCCTGCCTTACTCCTCGCCATTTTTTTTGCAACTGATGTATAACGTATGGTTAGCTAACTTCTCTTCACACAGTAATCTGACAGGTTGATGATCTTTAGTATGCACCGAAACCTATCTCCTTCACAGCAGTGATTTTGTCACTGTTATCCCTCGCAACATCCTTCTGACGATTAAATTTCCGACAATCTGTCAACGATCGTTGCCAGGGAATTTTCGTTCTCGTTTTTGGGCAACAGTTTGTTGTTGCCAATGCGGAAGTTATCCTTCTCTTTCAACGTAGATTTGGCGAAATGGCAAATTCTGACCAATTTTCAAACAACGGATTGACATTCATTTCATTCTGGTTGATAATCAGAAGAACATTATTGTATTTGCCTTGAAAAGGGCACAAGGCACATAAAGCAGCCCGTTTTGTTTGATTGTCAAGGGACTAGACCACAGGTTGTCTAGAATCCTATAGACTTAGTCATTCTGTGTGGTGCAGTGGCATTGGGTAACATTGGGTAAACCGATCAGACGCCAAATTGTCAATTCGAAGCTTTCGTGATTCTAACAGTGCGATCTTGGTTCAAAAGCTTTCAGTTGAGAGATCCTTGTTTTGAACTCTGTTTGCGTGAAAATGTTGCAGACACAGACTGATACAGTTTTACCATACCATAATAACTTTCGTTACAAAATGATGATCAACCATTCAGCTTTCTCCTTATTTTTGATTTAGTGATGCCTGGTGCAAAAAATTTTTCACACAATGTGGTACGTGGAGAAGCAAAATTCTTGTCGGGAAGTCTGCTCTAAGGTTTTTCTTGTTTTCAATTTGTTTTGAGTGGGCTTGTCAGGATTTCTAGCTACTGAAAGCTAATTTAGGCCCACTGTGCATGCCGCATCCAGGCATGAGACCCCTAGTTTAACGTCCCTTCCGAAGGACAACGAGGTGAGTTGTGAGGTCAGGCCTCCGAGGTCACCCATCCGGAGTTTGACCTCACTCGACCGAGCTTAACTTTAGTCACCAGAATGGCGTCATATGTAAACAAACCAAGCTTCTATTGTTTGCAAAATTTGCCTCTGTTGTTTGATATTACTTTCTTCTCAATGTAGCCACAGTATTGGCACAAGATATTTGCAAAAGGGATGGAGTGCTCTTCCGTGGAAGAATTTTGTGATGACAACGTCTAGGCCACAATGCCAGTTGAAAAAGGGCGCCAAACATCACAAATCTCACTCTAAATAGATTCATGGAAAAGAGGCTGTGCATTGCCTTTATTTCCTGAGCCAGGAAACAGGGAGTGGCGGCACTGATCTCATTTCCTGAGGGAGTGGCGGCACTGATCTCATTTCCTGAGGGAGTGGCGGCACTGATCTCATTTTTTGGTACTTTTGAAAATCAGTTGAAAACCGGACCAATTTTACAATATTTCCCCTACAAACAGCCATTTTCCCCGTAGGTTTCCCCTATAACCTACAACGTCCCATTTTCCCCTACCGTAGGGGAATCCCCCTATGAGTGGCAGCACTGAAAACAGTGAATTGCCAAAACACCAATGTCCTTTTGGCGCGAGACTTTGCAAAGTAAGATCAAATTCTACAGATAAAGCCAACACTGTCAACTGCAGAAGCTAAAAATTTACTCTATTGATTTACGGTAAATCAAGACGTATAACAACCTTTTTTGAAAGCCAGGCTGAAATTGGTTCTCATTTCAAAGGTACTAAGACTAATTTCAAGGCATAGAGGTTTTTATTTGAAGTGTGCCTGGTGTAGTCCCCTCGAGAGTCTCACTACAATGTTAAGCCCTATTAATTGTTTTGGGAGCCTTCTTACAGGCCTAATAGGTAATCAAGGAAGAGAATACAACTCTCAAAGCCAACTAGGACCAAAATGACCTTGATAGCATCAATCAAAAATCAACTTTGCAACCTCTGAAATAAGAACCTATGTTTCATCAAACTGGTACAGGTTCTTCATTGCAAGGTACATAATTTAGGGAAAAAACAGCCTCTAGGCTCTTAGGACCTGTTCATATGGAGAAAGTTTCCCCGGCATTTTCCCGCTTCACCGGGAAAATCGCTCAGCGGAGATCCCGCCTCATATAGCTTTACCATATAAAATCTCACAAGCCTTCACATGAGAAAACATTTCCCCGGCTAGCCGAGATCTCGCTTGAATTCTACCGGGATCCCGCCCGAGGGCCCCAGCCAATATTCATGCAGCAGTGTATAGAAAATCCAGATCTCTTTTGAAGGCAGCCCCTGACTTTGAGGGGTAGCTGGGCGAGCTTCTAATATATATTTCAACCCTTTTACAGGAAAATTCAAGTGGATAAAATCACCAAAAAAGCACCTTCAGAGCCCAGATGATGGGAGTGATTCTAGTGTTGATGGCAATGAAAGTATTTATGGTTCTAGTGATGATGAACATGACATATCGATGGAAGAGGAGGAATTTGAAACCGAGGATCAGGAAATGGAATATGAACCAGATGGATCTGATGAGTCTGATGATTATGAAACTGAAGATGAGGGTGAAATGTATGTTTCATTTTCTTACATTGTGTTGAAGTGAAATTATTATTTGTATTTTTTTCATCACACTGTGATGCCTCATAGTATATATCCATTATTGCATTGGCACTGACAAGAATCCCCTTTGTGTTGTGTATTTATAATTCTGAATCTTTGATTACCATATGCATCAGCATGAATAAGAAAAAGATGAAAATGATACACCACTGCTTTTCATTGTCCTTTCAAAACTTCAGCATCTTAGTTTCTAGTTGTAATGTTTTATTTGTATGTGTAGCCCTCTAAACTCAATCATAGTCACAAGAAACGGATAGTCGGGAAGCGAACAGGAGGCTATTGAATTCAGCTATTGTTCGCTTTCCAATGTTGATGCGCGCTCGTTCCCAGTTTCCTACGTGCACACAAAATCTAAAACATGGCTTCTAGCAGTGGCGGTGATGGTGACTTTTTCTTTGGTGATGATTTGGATGCCATTTTAGCGCTTCTTGACGAAGATATACCTGTGGAAAATGTTGATTTTGATGCAGACTTGGATGTCCTACTGGAAGAAATTGATTCCAATACTCCTGCTGAAGGATTTTCATGCGAGAAGTGTGGCAAAGTTTGCAAGACGAAGCGAGGATTGACCCGGCACACAAATGCAACTCATGCTCAGGCAGGTGTTGAGGCTCCTACTGCTTCCAAACGTAAAACACCAAAACAAGTGCTACATCCAATGTTATTCAAGAAATTTATTGAGACCAGTGTTGCAAAATTGGCTTCTGATGAATGCTATTCAGACAAGTTGCGTGCAGAGTTTTCTGGTTACACAGTGAATGTTGATGATGCAGCCTCTTCCTTCCGGTATGTTAGAGATGTGATAGGCAGTTTCAAGGGGAATGCTGAGAAGTTCTACCCAGAATTTTACAAGTGTGTGTCCTCAGAGGAGGTTGTTTTCAAGAATCTTTCTCGAAAAGGCTCGGTCATCTTGGGCTTTGAAATGGCCAATCATGTCTTGGCACATCTAACTGATGCAACTGTCAATGAGGGTAATATTGCTTTCAGTCATCCTGTTTCCTTTTCATCCAAAGAAGTCAACATCATACAGTATCTGAGTGCATACTTCTGGTACATGATCCAGCAAGAGAGTTGCGAAGACAATTGCGTGCAGTTTTCAGCAAATGGGGAGGATCTGAGAAGAAGTAGATATATCTTTCTTCCTCAGCCATGACATTACGTGTGCGGTAGACAACATCTACATCATTGATATCCTCCACACGGGTCATATTCAAATGCATACGATACATGCTTCTGTTTGCAGATGCACCATCACTGGTAACACCAACAACTTTAACCCCACACTTATCCTCAAGGATTCCAACTGCTTTCCAAAATAATGGAAAAAGCTGAGTAGACTTAGCATTTGTTGTAGCAAAATTTGCCAAAGAAAATTTGAGAGGATTGACAATACTTCTCAACAGGAAAACCAAGACATGTGATGCTACTTCGCTTGACTTCTTCAATGTGGCAAAATTAAGCTCTGGATCACCCAAATCAACAAAACCAATAAGGTCCCCAGTATGTTTGTCCCAGACAAGATCTTCTTTGATTTTCATCTCATCCAAAAGTAAGACACCATATTTTTCAATGTCCTGGAACTGAGCCACAATTGAACACAACTCTTGAATGACATCTTTGTTGAAACCTTGCTTTGGGCGAATGTAATTTTTGTAGTCACGGAGACGTCTTCGACTTGGCAATACAACAAACCCACTGTTTGTTTTTTCATCAAAACGAATCTCATCATAGAAGGCTGGAGATTTAGCAGCCAAACCCAGACAGTATCGGATGATCATAGGATGATATCTGACATTGGTTTTGGAAGAAGAGAGATACTTTTGTTGTTCTTCCCAGAAGAGTTTCATAAACGGAGGAATTTTGCTTTTATCAGCACCAGACATGATGGAGATAAAATCATCACCAAGACTGTTGTCAACGTTCATAGAATTTTGAGAAATTTCTTTTTGCATGATAATTATTTCATCTTTCAATTGCTTGTTTTCAAGACGATAATTTTGAAGAGTAAGCTTTACACGCTCTGGGGATGTTAAAGAGATGGGAGCTTTTAATTTAGCTGGAGCATTCAAATTGTCCCTTTTCCTTTTCAAACTCACTTTCTCCTTTGATTCAACAATTATGCATTCTGCACATTTTTCGGAAGATTCAGGAATCAAAAGAAGACAAGACGGAGGGCGATGCCATTTGCTTTGATGAAGAGGTTCTGCAGCACTGTCATTGACAGAAAACAACTTGGGCACGGCATGTTCAATGCAACCACCAATAAACTGATCTGGTAAACCAGGGCAAATTTGCAAGGGTGTTGTTGATTTGATGAAGTTAGAAATTGTGATATTTCTTACAGAGCGTTGATTGAAGGTATACAAGTCATGAGAAGCAGGAAGACTCCACAACAGCACGCGAATATTGAAAGAAAGATCCTCTTCGACATGAATTTCATACTTGGGTACCATATGAATTTGATCGGCAAAAGAGAAGGAAAGAATTTTGTTCACATTGTTAGATATATTCCAACCAGTTAACTTGAGAGCGTTGGCACGAGTTGAAAAGTCATCAAAAGACTTGTAGCATTCAGCAGGTTGATCATTTACTGGCACGAAACTTGCATGCAAAGATTTCTTTCCTTGGATGGCATCTGCTGACTTGTGAGGTTTAACTGCGGAAGATAAAGAAGGGATACTTTTGATAGGAAGATTCAAAGTAGGAAGAGCACCAGGAATCAATGTGCATTTGTTGTCGTGACGATGGTACTGATCCTCGGCAAAATGACGCTGACAAATAAACAACTTCTTGTTATTAATTCGCGCTCTCAATGGACCATCGATGACTCTGCCCTTCGTGATGACGGCGATAAGCTTCTGTCTCCAACTCGTTTCGAACTTTCCTTCGCCAGATGGAACTTTAAACAATGACATACCTTTATACTGAGATCTCCTTGAAACTGAGCAGCCGTAGATTGAGCAATTATCGCCTGGCATTTCCACAAAAAGCTAAAAACATTCGTGAGCACACTAACACACAACTGCGAGCGCGGCCATCTTGAAGATTGTGTGCACGTAGGAAACTGGGTACTAGTATTAATTTCTTAACAAAAAGATAGAACAATAGGCGATTGTTCGTTTCCCGACTATCCGTTTCTTGTGACTATGATGTAATGAGTATAACTCAACTCTCCGATCGCCAAAAAGTTAAGAAACTCCAGTACTGGGGAAACATTACTTGCAAAGCCATTTATTTTGAAAAAGGAAGTCCTTGACAGATTTTGTACTTTGTTTTCACTTGTTTCTTGTATCATATTACTCGGACGGAAAGTACTCGAGTAATGTCCTACAAGGGCACAAGTATTGAACATCAAAATTGTTATTGAGCCTTAAAGAAACGCGTAAGGAACTCTGAGTGGGCTCTGATCGGAGTACTCAAAGTCTGAAAGGAGCACGTACTTGCAGTGGCCACTTCAAGGCATCAGTTCATGGATTTTATTGTCAATTGTGATGGTTCGTTACATTTCTTTGTATTCAGTTTTCAGATAGCCTTTAATTTTCTATCCTTGTGGAACTGCCAGTGATGCCTTGCTAATTGTGTGCATTGAAGAAGGCGTGTTTAAGGAGAAATTTAATTAGGTCATACCGTCATAGCCCTTCAAAATTCCGATGACTCCTATGTGACACATTGAAAGGAATGCTGGTAACAACAATACTTTGACAGGAATAACTTTTTTACTAGAATGTGACTCAGTGAGTTTGGAAAAACGTTATACCAACCAATACCAACCATTGTGAAAATTTGTATGCGAAAACTTGTTTGCCAACTAGCCTACTGTCTCTACTCCAAGGCCCGATTTCCACTGAGAAAAATCTTTGCGAAATGTGAAATGTTTCTTGCAAAAAACAGTCTGCTCCTGCGCATTAAAATTTTGCCAGTTCTCTGTGAAAAAATTTCTCTGCGAAAAGAAAAAATGATTTGGCCAATCAGGATGCAGCTGATGACCCACTACCGCATTTCTGAAGTGACTGAAGCCTCGTGGGTAGCGCAAGCAATTGCTTTGATTCAGAATTGACCGAGACAATTTCTTCAGAAAAGATCTTGCAAGAATATATCACACAGAGTGGAAATTCAAGAGCGAAAAAATTTCTTGAGGAAACACTTCGCCAGAAATATTTCGCCGAGAATTTTGGGGTATTTCATACGCTTTTGGCAAAAGTCTTTTTGTTTCCAAAGATTTGTAACAATGGTATTGTTCTAAAAACTGCCTACTTAAAAGTGCGCTTTTTCAAATGAGTGAAATGCCCCTCAGAGTCGAGAGTCGATAACTTGGTTTTCACGACAATCCTAGAAAGACATGCGCATTCTCAGTTTCTGTTTCTTAAGAAGGTGGAACTTGACTCCGAGGGGCAATTCACTCCCAAAAATCTCGTACACCTTTGGCAATCCACAAAAACTCCTTTGCTTTCAAGAGAAATCCTTCAAACTCAGTAAAATCCTTTTGTCCTGAACAAATCCTGCATGCTTGTTCGAATGAGTGAAATGTCCCTCTCTTTACTCAAGTGCTGAAGTTTCTCAACTTTTGTTTCTTGGGATTTTTTAAATTTTCGGAAGAGTTTCATAGGAATTTTTACAAAATTCTACGCTCTAAAAAAGTATGAGATAGTTTACAGCGAAGTTTCTTGAGGCAATGCAACTTTCGACACACCCAAGTACCTTCCAAGTAATGCAATACAAGAAAAGAAACAATGGAGATGTTGTTATCGACATTTTTCTTACTCATATCTATGGGAAACCATCGATCTCCCGGAAGCTAATCCTTTGTTTCTACCATTCCAATACATAATGCCAGTCATGAGACAAGTGGTTTTGACTGGTGGGCCCCTCGCCTCCAGCCAGAGCCCTTTGGCCTAAAATCTGCGTTTTACCAACCTGCAAGCCTGCGTTTTACCAACCTGCAAACCTGCGTTTTACACTTGCCGGAAGCCAATAACCTTGTATGAGATATCTCCTGACTTTTAGGCTTAGTTACTGGTTACAACATCTAGGACCTCTGTTGTGAATTTAACTCTTGATTTTGTGTAGTAAAGTCTGTTTGAGTTTGTTTGGAGTTTTCATTTTTGCGGTCACGGAATGACGGAAATTTGTTCTATGTTAACAATTTCTACAAGTTTCACATCAAACCTTTCAAAATTGGGTTTTCTAGGAGAATTCATGTGTATTTTACAAGGAAAAGACAATACTTAAGCTATATACTTTAGTTTGACTTTTTAAAAACTATTAGTCACTTTGGTCACGGAATGACGGAATTTTAAAGCCAGCAAGTTTTTGATATAAACATTGTGAAAGTCCTAGATATTGACAGAAAACAACTCTCAAAAAGTATTCCATTGACAGGAGAGTCAGTTTTTGGCAACTTCTGTTTCAAGTTATTGTTTAAGTGATTTGCTGAAGATGTTTGTAGCACTTTTTCAAAGGTTTTCAAATAACGTTTCGTTGATGATGTAAATGCCTTTTGCTCATTATTTGTATTGATGAAGGGTTTGCAAGTTGGCTAATTTTCTCCCGAGTCCTAATGTGTTATAATATCTTAACATACACAATTCAAACATACAGTGTTGCTTATTGAAGTGACATGAAGCCTTGAAATTCATTGAACTGCTTGAAAATCACCCGTTTCATCATCATTTTTGGTGTTTCCACAACTTTTCTCCTGAATTTAAGGGAAAATACTAACTTTGACTTCTTTGTTAAGCTATGTTGTGAAAAACATCATGTTTCTGGTTGATTAAAATGAAAACCATGTTTTCTGGTCAGTTTCTTTTGCTGAATTATCTATTTCTCTGAATGTGGTATGGTGTTGACCATTAAAATGAGAATACCCCTCATTCATTGCTCTGCCTTGAATAGCAATACTGCCTGACATCAATAAGGGCTAGTTCCTCATACCTGCACTAGTCAGTGTGACTCAGATATGATGCCAAACTTGGTAGCCTATCAGTGGCTTGCAACTTACGTAGGTTAGCTTCCCTTGCCTTATTTGGGGCATTGATGATTGTTTTGGAAAAGATCTCCTTAAGTGCCTTTATAACAGCAGGCGCTCCTTTATTGTTGCCAAACACTGGAGCGCACAACAATTTTTTTATGTCAACTGATCAACTAAAAGGAGCAAGTATCTCACATCTCTGTAAAGATGCACATTTGCATTTCCCATATGAACTAAATCACCTTTCCAGATCTTGGGATGATAAACTTAGATGGAACGTCTAACTTTTGGTTTTTTAACTTTTGTTCTTTTTTAAGCGAAACAATGGTGTTCTTTCCACTTGCTTTAATGTCAAATTTCAAATTGCACTGGAAGGGAAGATTGGAAAATGCACCTTTGACTTTCGAGTTGAGATTTCAATTGCTCCTTCCCATGGACAGTGAATTTGCCACGTTACTTGTGTTAGAAGCGAATGAGCGAGTACTTCTAAACAGTGTCACAAACACACTCGCCGAGCTGAGATCACGATATTGGGTTGTTTGAGGTATACAATTAGTGAGTAAGGTCCTAGCGAAATGCAGCATTTGTAAAAGAGTCAAGGGAAGAGTATATGCCATTCCAAAAGTGCCGAAATTTTGTGTATATAATGACTACGCCGTTCTGAGAATTTGGGTAGCATAGGGGTAGAAATATGGAACTGTACCATATGTATAAATTGCAGAGCATGAATTCACCTTAGGATAAACACTTCAAGGTACAAGGAAGGTAAAGATTTGAATGAATGCACTATAAATCATTTATTATGCACAACCTTCAACTGATCTACAAGAGTTCAACCCTCAGATGGCAAGCAGATTAAGAAACTCCAGTACTGGTAAAATATACCTTAGCAAGCTTAATAAACTATTAATTTTTCTTAACAAGTTTCTGTCCTTTAAGTTCCTCCACCATCGAACTTATTACACCTTCAAAAGCCTGTTCTTTGTTCCTTCCAATGGCTGAAGACTTCTCCGTTTAGATGTCAATGCTCCTTTCCACCTCTTTGCAAGCTTTTATCAATCTGCCAACCCTCTCTATTGTCTTTGTCGTAAGATTGCCATACTTGTGTTTAAGGTCTGGCTTTACCTCTCCATTCAGGAGTTCTATGACATAATCTATAGGTTAATTCCTGCCCTTGCCACCATGCAAGTTGACCATTCTTTTGATCAACAACTGGATTGATTTCCTGCCGCTAAGCAAGAGCTCGACTTGCGAAATGAAGTAAAAAAAGTCCTCCTTAGACTGTGTGACCAGCAGCAACAAATGAAAGGAAATCAAATCTCCAGTGTTTGAATATCCGTTGCCCATCTCCCTCGCTACTTGCTTCCTTCCTCGCAAGATCGAACAACCCTTCTCTCAGCAGCTTGCTCTCAGCAGCAGCGGTGGATCCAGAGGAAGAAATCTTAATGAGTTAGTGACACGAAATGCTGCTGTAAAATTGGAACCACATGTTTTCGAGTTGCCAATTTGGAACTTTGCTTTCTTTCCTCTGACTAGAGCCTCAATAAAGCATGCGCACTGAATCATGGTCAACTGAAAAATGATTTAAATGCAACGTCTAAAGTCAAGTTGCATAATGGTCCCATTTAATATCATTCTTAGTCAACTCAAATTGAATTTTATTTGACGCGACTATTATGTGACGTATAAATCCAGCCTTACATCTTAAAATAAATATTGATAAAATTCTGTCATTCAACAAAATTGACTACCATTCAAGTGAGGTGCTCGGAATGGTTTGTTTGTTGTGATGAAGCAGCATGGCGTGTGTCAAAATGACATAAATTGGTTGGTTGAAGAAAGTGGCATCATCAGTTCCACTGATGACAACCTTAGTGACGCATCTGATCAATGATCGGCGATGAATTATGGAAGAGCACTCTTCCTGCTGTATAAGGTAAGGGGATATTACCGTTTATGAATAGCATTCTCTCAGGAGCATCAGTGGCCACCATCGGCAACCATCACCAATTAACTTTAGAAATCAAAACATTTTGTTTCCAGAGCTCATCGGGCAGAGGATCATCTCCGATACACTAATTTACTTGTTAAACAGAGAGCCGACAAATAGCTCTACACACCAGATCTGCGTTTCATTAGAGATGATGAAACGTTAAAGACCCATGACTGACCAGCAGACTTTGCACGCCTCTGTTTTTGTTTACAAAAATTAATGGACTGATAACAGTTAGCCTAATTTATCATTCATCATGCGACGCCATTGCGACGCCCACCCAGAATTGTCAATATTGATAACTACGATGATGTAGTAAGTCTGCCATTTTTGCAACCGCCAAACGGCTATTCATCATGCTGTGCTTTGACGGAAAACATGAAATCGCAAGGCAGAGAAGATCAAGAATTACCTCTAGATCTCGCTCCAGGATCGGCACAGCTCTGAGTGGATATCGAAGGAATAACTACGGGGCTTTGTTTCTTGGATCTTTCGATGAAGAAGACCAGCAGACCAGTTTAGATCCGTAGATTTTGGCCTACAGAATCTCTTTCCACTACGGGCTACGGCTCCAGCTCATCCAAAACATGAGGTACAGTTCCTTAAATATTTTCTCCAATTTGATTTTTGGGCTTTTAGATGCTATTCCTTGTTGAGTTTAATGTTTGATTGTAAATGTAATTCAGTCCCCAATGTCTGTCTGTCTTCAGACAAGCAAAATTTCCTCTCCTTTTCTCGGGTTTCTTCCTGTCTTCTGTGGCCTATAATTATTTCCTCCAATTTGCGTAGCCCTGACTATCCAGAGCGAAAATACGTGCTTAAATGCATTGTTTATGGACTAAAGAAGCCATTGATATAATTTGTTGTCCATTTAAGTTATTCTAATCGAAGATTAAAACGGATTAGGAACACAGCTATTTTCTGTATGCAGAAATTAATGGAAGCTGTGGGGAAGAGCATTTGGGGCCCGCAAAGGATGCTGGTCAGTCATGGGTCTTTAATGTTCAAGAATCTTTAATTCAAAGCTACAGTCATCTTGAATTTCATGCCATAACACATCACGAAATGGTAAACAATCGGGCAGCCCTTTTAGACATTGTCTTTGAGGCAGGCCATCGGTGATGGGTTGCTGATGTAATTGCCGATGAATTATGATTTAGAACCAAATTTACGATCATTGAGAAGGAATAAACTAGGTGCATAGGGCTATAGAAGACACAATCTGTTCTCTAGAAATGGTCTTCAAGTCTCGTGTAATGATCAATATCTTGACACTGATTTTACATTGCCTCTCGAAAGAAGTAATATTGGTTTTACACAGTGTACTGTAGATGCTATGATTCTTGCGGCAGGTATGAAAGGGCAGCTAAAAATGGACTAGGTTAGAAATTAATAAGGACCAGAAAACTATAACAGATTGTAAGTGACTGCTGAAGGGCAATGCTTTGTAAAAGAATCAAATATGAAGTATGTTGAATATACTGAAAGGACCAGATGGGAACCATGCAGGCAAAGGAGTTCCTATGTCAATGACATATGACCTCCTTCCAACCTGGCTTCATCGATCATTTTCCCGCGGTGTCATAGCTTACGTGCAGCCGATGCACCCTGGGTACACAGTCTGCACCCATCCCATCAACTTGAAAGGGAAAAATTCAAGATCAAGGATATCAAATTCTGTAGAATCGTAATGACAACGCAAGACACAAGTTAAGGTATCATCATTTACATTGAAACCTCATTCCCGTTTTGAAAACGGTTTATATCATAGAAAACATCAATTCCAGAACAACACTACTGTATGGTGGCCCAGGACTGCCATGGCAATTTCATTATGAAAGCAAGAGCATATTTCCTCTTAATTCAATACATATTCACATTGAATTTGAAAACAGTTTGAAATCAATTTGCAATTAAAAAGAAATTAAATAAAACTGTACAAAATCTGTCAGTTGTATAAAACAGATTCAAAATGGAATTGAATTCAAATCAAATTGAAATGTTCGACGTGGCCCAGAGCTGCCACTGCCATTTCCAAAACGAGGCTACGAAAAAGCGCGGGAAAATTGAGCAAAGCCCAAAGAGCACGAGGAACGGAAGATTGAGAGGGAAGAAGCCAGAAATAAAAGAAGTCAAAGAAGAAAGTTAGAAATAAAGGAAAGTGATACCCAATCCTAATATGAATCAAATCAATCAGTGGAAAAAGTATGCGAACGACCTGAAAAGGAAAAGAACGAAAGGTAATGTCAAGCTTGAACCAAAAGCGAAAGGGCCTAAAACAGACTCGATAACTGCCTCGAGGGAAATTATTGTACAGCCGCTAGCAACAGAAGCAACTGGGAAGGCCATGAAGTATGAGAGGACTAGCCCACAAGTATTTGTTTCTTATTTGTACGATGAAGTAACCATACCCAATGTGATCAAATCATGCAATGAGCATTTCAAGGACAGACTGAAGAAAGACATGACGTGTGACGTCCTTGCTGGGGAGCGAGGACCTTCGTGCAACAGAATTGACCAGCTTCCTAACCTTAAACCTATCCATATAAGATTTGTCAGGAAAAAGGCCATATCAGAAAAATACAGCACACTTTCCGATTTTTGTAGCATCGCAAGAACGCCATCTGCTGCATCAGCTGGTTCCACTACCAACAGTGCCACCAGTAGTGCAATGATTCAACCAACCATACTACCCTCTGTTGACTCTGTTAAAGAAGGAGAAAGAGAGGGAAAGGTTTTTAATTTCCGGATTAAAATAAGTTGACAAAACAAAAAAAACTGGGTCGTTATTGGGGGGTGTTAACAACATGGCGGCCTCCTAAGAATCTTCGATTGGAGGCGCCACTGAGAAAATTTGAAGGCGTTCAACAACTAACATCATCACCAGGAATGTATATGGTATGCTTTAAACCAAAAATTAAATTGCTTGCAAATTTTTCCACTGACTTGACTACACATTTCGCCCTGAAATCCGCGAAATCCGCGGAATTCATTTGCACCTAATGTCAAAATGAATTCGGCGGATTTTGTATTTGGCCGATTTTTGTACGTCCACGGCATCCGCGAAGTCCGCGGAATTCACCTGGCCCTTGTAAAGCGCATGTAATCATGGCAAAATTCAAAGGACAATAAGTAAACACACCCTTTGTCTTTGTGCTCGCAATTTCATTTGAGCGAGGCCATCTTGGTGCTTTTCAGGAAACCTTTCCTTGAGCAAATGCTCTTTTCTCAAGGACCTAAACTAGATGTTAACATTGTTAAGTGAATGCTGCCATGGTTTTGTAGGGGGTTACAGACTTGTTGTTAATGAAGATTTGCACATGATCTCTGAGATGTCAAGTATTTTGACCGAAATCTCAACCTCAACTTTCTCATGAATGTATGTGATCCATGCAAGAGAAAAAGGTGCTGTATTTCAAGTCATTGCAGGGGAATGTTCAACATCCCTGTCTCAAGTTGTCTTAAATTCAATACAATGAAAGGTTTGTGATAGGACTCATTCTCTTGCCTGCTTACACTTTACAATACTTTCCAATTTCTCTAGGGTTATTTGAACACAATTTGGTTGACTTTTAGTATCTCAGTCATGGATAGAAAAAAGATTTGGGGCTTTTCAAAATTCAAATGCATTTCTCTTGGAGATCACTGTTCTATTTGCATAATAACCCCATATGAAATATACAGTACATGGAAGGACCAGGTATGGCCAAAATTTACATCTTTGAAATAATTTCAGCAAAACATTTAAGGAAAGAGGTTTGATTGCCAAATACCTTTGTGGGATCATTCATCCTAGAAGAAGTAAAAAAAGTTTCATCTGGCATCACCCTGCAGATTAAATATAAAGTTTTGCAAAGCCTGCTGATCATTCTGACCACCCTGCTTATTTGGCAGGCAAGAATAACTGTTGACAAAACAGTAGTCAAAGAAATTACTGAGGTGCGTAAACTGGTTTGGGATACACCAACTCTAATAAATCTGTCAATAGTAGAGAAAGATTTCCTTTTGAATTTATCAATTGGATGATAGGTAATGTTGCTTGAAGCAATGATGTACCTGGTCCAAGGGCGGCGCCACGGGGGGACTGCCCACTTTTCTCAGGTCGGTATTCATTCCTAAGCAAAAACGACATTGTCAGGTATACCTTCTGGCCCTTAATTTCATCTCTTTTCCACCCCACTTATTCTGGGCTGGTGCTGCCCCTGACCTGGTCCAGCTGGTTTTTCCCCATGTAAAGGGACGCATTGGAAGTTTAGGTTAGTATAATCTAACGCCTTCTTTCTTCTATTGTAAATCTACCATTACTAAATCTCTGAGTTTCAACAGTTTCAAAATTCCACAGTTGTCAGTCAGAAATTTGTCCCCATGCCTCAGAAACAAGGCTCAATGAACGGCCAGGTCTATAACGCGGACCTCGCGGACCACGCGGACTTCGCGGACCTCCAAGGCAATGGTCCGCGGTCCGCGTTTCAGGTTTTCGAATAGGCCAAAACCTAAACCGCGGACCTTACGTCCGCCGATTTAAGAGTCCGTGTTTTTGGTTTTTAATAAGGCAAAACCTAAACCACGGACTTAAAGTCCGCAAATATAAAATACCCGCTTTTTTGGTTTTCGAAGAGGGCAAAAGCTATTCCACAGAATTTCGAGAACAAAAACTTTATGAAATTGAAATAGCTCTACAAACTAAAAATTGATAATTGCAATAAATCCCAGGACTAAATCAAGGGACTTTTTGTAAAGATTAAAGTCATAAATCTATCTTAGATATGTCGTGGAACTTATGAGCCACGGACTTTCAACACTTTTATTGCTACGATCAACCGTCTAACCATGACGCACTTTGAAAACTTGTGGCTTCCTTTCATCTATTTACAGTAAATTGTTTAGTCCATGCGAAGAGGACCAACAACATGTCTTGATAAAATGCATGTAGGGTCCGTATTGAAAGGAGCAAACATATTACCTTCCTCCGGGACTAAGCAAGGATTGGTGACAATCTATATCGTTTCAATGTGTTTCGTCCTTGGTCAAGAAGCACCAGGGAAGAATCCAGGGAAAGTAAAAACCCACATGTCTCAAACTCGGAGTTCTGCAGAATAGGTGTAAAACCAGCATCGCAGACATTTTATATCCACGGACTTAAGGTTTTGCCTTCTTAAAACATAAGATCCTTTTGGACGATTACAAAGTCCGTCCAGGGCTAAGCAAGCATAAGAGTGTATGAAAATTAGTTCGTTCATACCCCCAACTGATCGTTGATGCTAATCTGTTTTAACTGCAAATCAGGGGGGTATGGGGTATGAGTGTTATTGCCAAAGCTGTCCCCAATCGAAGATCAAATGCCCTTTGTAAGAATAAGAAACGCCCGAAAAGCAGTTTCGATCCCCGTGCGCGTCAACCCCTATGCAGAATCATATGCATGAAGACGTTTTGCTTCAGTATGGTCGCGTATCTTCCCCAATTAATGTCGCCATTGTTTGTTCCAATTTAAACTGCGATGTTTGTATCAGTCGCTGTATTGAAGGGTTCCTTCTCCTTCGGTGATGCTGCCAACGCTAGCCGTATGCGGCTGGTTACATCATGGTTACATCATCCTTTAAGGCCAATTTCCAGTCAGCGGGATTTTCCGAGCGGGTGGAATTTTAGACAATAAAAAGTTGCTCAGCCGTAACTATCCATTCAATTTCAGAGCGACATTTTCTCTCGCAAACAAAAGAATTTCCGCCCGCTCGGAAAATTCCACTGACTGGAAATTAGCCTTTAGAGCGAGGGGCACTTCACTCATTGGAAAAAGCGTACGATTTATACGGATTTTTGATGGATTTTTCTTGAAAACAAAGGATTTTTGCCAAAGGCGTACGAGATTTTTGGGAGTGAAATGCCCCTCGCTTTAGAGTTGACTTTATGCAAAATAAGCATCATTAATGACTAGCCAATGATGCGTTCATTCTAGAGAACGATTTTCATCTGAATTCCGTACCACAGAATCTTGGCATGACACAAATACCTTTCCTTGAATGGAAACAATATGTCGTCAATCAATAAACAGATAGACTTATTACAGATTGACTGCCTCCAGAACTGACTGCAAATAGTCCTCCGTAGAGGAATTGTTTTAACACAGGGATTTTGAGTAGTTTCTCCTTTGTTCCCCCGCGTTAAAACAGTCCTGTACGGAGCACAAAGCGCAGTCAGTTGAAGGGGCAGTCCCTTGGGAGCAGTAAAAACAGCATATTTGAACAAAGCACACTGTTGGTGAGAGTTTTTCGTTTCCTTTTGCTCATGACAGGACGAAGACCTTGCCAAAAGAAACGCTAATGGGGCTAATAATGAGAGAGATCGCTCAATTTTCAACGTGCTTTAAACGCAGTTGAGTTGCTAATTAGGTCAAGTTTGTTCAGGTTAAAGTTGTTTTTTTCTATCAGTGAAAGCATTAAGCATCATAGCCATCTGTCAATCTTATGGTGTCAAATCTGCCCAACATGAAATAAGCAGACGTCAAATTTAGCTATAGGATCACAGGAAACTTGTGTCTCGTTGCGCTTTCTTTTCTTTCTTTCTTATTGACCTGAAGCCCCCTCTCATATTACAAAGTTGGGCTTTGAAATCAAAAACCAAAACCATGGACTTTCAAATCCGCAGACGTGATGTCCGTGGAATTAGTTTTGCCCTCTTGGAAAACCAAAAAAGCGGGTATTTTATATTCGCGGACTTTAAGTCCGCGGTTTGGACTCCTAAATCGGCGGACGTAAGGTCCGCGGTTTAGGTTTTGGCCTATTCGAAAACCTAAGACGCGGACCGCGGACCATTGCCTTGGAGGTCCGCGAAGTCCGCGTGGTCCGCGTTATAGACCTGGCCCTCAATGAACCTTTGGGGTGATACCAATAAGCACCCTATATGGTATTGTTGTGTTTATAGTTGAAAATTTTGTAGCTCTGGTCAATAAATTTGAAGGCCTTTCAACAAAAACTTTAAACCAATCTATGATGACCAATGTCTTCTTCCTAAATGTATACTGAAAACATTGTGGCATTAAGGAAACTCAGTCTGTCATCCAGGTTGATCATCCAGGCTGAGAAGTTTCTTGAAACTGTGGATTGTGAAATCCTAAATCTGCAGGAGGCAGGGGGTACATGACCTGAGGGGGTCCATGGCCCAGTTGTCAGAGAGCTGCTCTTATAATTACCAAGGTTTGCTATTGTACCCTTTTTGTGATAAACTTTGACTGAAAACTACCCACTTTCAGTTATTTTTTGCCAATTTCAGTAAAACTGATCCTTGTTTAGGGAAAATTTGCTGAAAAATTGAACCTTGTGTAGAGAATTTTGGGCCAAAACAACCACCATATGGGTGGCACAAACCCATATCTTTGAAATGTTACTGTATGCCCCCCTGGGCTGTTGGCAAGGTCATGAAGTGGTGCAATAAGACTTAATTCCATGAGGGTCGGGACAAATTCTTGAAGAATAACAAACAGTGATTTACTTTTAACACTGTGATTCACAACTTCAAAGGTTGCCTTCAGAAGCTTGGCAGTCCAGGAAGAAACTTATTTTTAAATCATCAACATTAACATAAGATTCATCAAAGAGCTTCTCTTTTGGAGCAGTAGCTTCAATCCAGCCTTCGTTTTCAAACACTTATGCTGTTTTGCACATGCCTATGTCTCTCCACTACAAGTGGGCTCTTTGGCTATGGACTCGATTTGTTAACTGTTTTGATACTTCCAGTGCCAAGGTTTAATGCTGGTACCCAGTCAATGTTTTGCTTGTCCAAGTCTTGGGCCTTGGCCAGCTCAGCTACACAAGAAACGAATTAAATGACGACCTGAAATAAATACAGTCATCTGCCAATTTCATCTCTGTCATGTCTACCCGGCTTATGGCTGATATCCATTTCTTTCTGCGTTCTGTAGCTAACAATTTACCTTGCACTCCGTGATGAGTTAAAATTGCTAAGAACCCGGAAAACTTTTTAGGCTGTTTTCGTCACCGCTCGCGTTTCTCGCTTTTCTTTCTTCCAGTTTTTTCTTCATAGCCGACAATTAGACACAAAACCATTATTACAATAAATTCTTTCAAGCCAAGATAATATAAAACCCAAATGATTCATCAAAGTGATCTTTGGAGTGAAAATGCGTTGATTCCTCGCTGCAACGTGTTTATCATGGTACACCAACATGGCGGACAACCACGGTTGCTATGGGTTGCTACGCATTTAGTGACGTGACAAATTACTAATCTCCAAGACGCATGCCCAATGAATGTAATTTGGTTACTTGATGTCAAACACACGAAACAATTTTCTAGATTTTTTATACCCTGCAAGATTAGGAGAGCTGCCTCGCAGAGGCTCGGCAGCAAATATGTGTGACCAGTACCTAAAACCAAGAGGAGGATCACTTAAGCAAGGGCTATCATCGAAATGACTTTGAAATATACCCTTAATAGGATACCACCCTTAGCAGAAACAAATTTCATCCCCTTAGTAACTGTCTTTCTACCGGAGCATTTAATGATCAACTCAAATTCCTATGGAAAAGACACATACTCTTATTGGGATGAGCCTTTAATTCATACCCAACTCAGGCAATTGGTGATTCATGTAATTCCATTAAATACCTGAAAGGCATCCTGAATTATAGAAGTTAGATGTTTTGAACTTTGGAATCATGAAGCCATTTTAATCAGGAAAATCACCTGCCCAATTTGCATTGTAACTTGCAACAAACAAGGAATAATACACAGCATTCACTACGAACCTTATCCAATGTGAATCGTTCTCTTAAATGAACAAACATGTCATTCACAAAGCGATTCGTTATTTCTTCATTTCTTCTTGCCATGAAACTAAAAAAGAAAATACAATTTGAACGTCTCCTGAACCCATCCAAACTACTTCATTGCAATGACATTCTATACCTGACAAAACAGTAAAGATCCAAATCACTGGAAAAATGATCAAGGGGAAAAGAACAACATACGATGTTGCTAACATCTTAGCACAACTATTTCAACATCAACTTTGATATCTTGGCCACAGTAATCAAAATGTTATCCAAGTTTGTTTATGAGTAACGACACATGCAACATAGAGGCTTTAGCCTTTTCATGGTGGGAAATAATTTTCATTGTTTGTTTGATGAATCTTTGAGCAACTAGCGGGTAATTACCAAAGGCTAAAATTTTTGCTTCCTTTCCTGGACTAAACGCATCTGACATCAAGATGTCTGCAGCAGTCAGTAGATACATTTTAAGACTTAAGGGATGACATGGCAAGGTATGTCTTTTACTGCCTTACATTTTGTCAAGGCCTCACTGTTCATTTTTCGAGCAGCAAACTGTAAAGGGACTTGACAGCTCTCTAAAAGAGAAAATACAAGACTTCAAATTGTTGCTAAGTGGCATTTATGAAATGCTTCTGATGACTTATTGACAACTAAAAGAATTTAAATTCAATCTTTAGTTAATGTTGTGAAACAGAAAGCAATGCTAGGTGCAGAAAGTGCTAAGAAACTTGTAATTTGCAAAGCATTAGCAAATAATGATCTTGTTGTTGTAGCATTTTGGATGTAAATTGACATCGTTAGATCCCTTTGGAGCACCTACATCCACCACGTTGTGTTTGGTGTTGCATTTAAATCCGGAATCTTTTTTTATGCGGCAATTTATTAAGCATATGTGGATATTTTACGTAGAAATGATTGTGAACTCTCCAGTGTCAACCAAATCCTCCCATCCCTCCCAAAATAGTACAGTGAATCATATTCAGAATCATATTCAGAATCATATTCAGAATCAGAATCATATTCGTGAATCATATTCAAGCGGATGTCAGTATTTCCAGACATACTGGAAATCAATGGCAATCGATCAAAAATCACTAACTAACTATCTAACTAACTAAGCAACTAACTAACTAATGGTTAACACATACTAATTTATAACAATTAACTACTAATTTGCGTGATGCTTTCGGGGTAGTCTTCTGTTAAATCTACCTAAATCTGCTCTGGATTGGTCACTTCACCAATATCTCGCGATAATGTCCCGGAGTTTCTGCATAATGGCGGTGTGATGTCGCTCTCTTTCTAGACCGCCCAGGGGAGGTTGAGCGCCTTTGTTAACCTGAAGCTGAATACCTGGATAACATTGCTTAATTAGTCTACAAATTCTGGTTTTCATCTGTAAACCACATCTTCCAAGATATGTTATGCAAACAATAGCGCCGTTTTGGCTTCTGTTAGGGCAGGGGCACTAGGTGCGACAGGATGATCTTCAGGCAGATAACAAGCATAAGACTTGACAGTGAATCCTAAGCTGTCATCAACTATTACCTCTAATTGTGGCAACAGGAAAGGCTCTACTACTTTCTTCAAAATAATTCTGCCAGGAAGTGTTCAACATTCCAGTCTTCAATGCTGTTCAGACCTTTAACTCGTTTGCATATATCAACAAAGTTTGGATAAAGGAAGGTTCTCTTTTTCATTGAAGTAGTTTGGCATTTGCATGGCTTTTCTGTGGAATGTTGAGCTATGAAAGTGCACCAAAGTGTGGCATCTTTTTTTTCATGTTCTCTGCATGAACTGAAAAGAGAAAATAACTATAAAAATGCGCAACAGATTCATGAGAAAATCTTATTGTGACTCCGTTTATAAGCAGCATTACTGTCAAATTTAATTCTGGTTGCGTCTCTGAATTGGGTTACTGCTCACACCCATGCACAGACCAATCTTTCAAAATTGTGCCAAATTTCCAAATGGCCACTTCCACATTCATTGCTTCTTGTCCTACTAAAGAACGTAGGTGCATCCTGCAGAAGAAGTCTGCCATTTCCAAAACTTTCTGTTGCTCCTCTTTTCACAATGTTTTGGCAACTCGTCCTCCAAAACAGCAATAATGTTGGAATTAATATTTGTTTTGTCACTTAAAGTATTCCTGATAGTTGCAATTAATTTCCCAGCTGTAGCTTTGATATCATTATGACAGGTGTAATTTATGAAATCCATAACCAGCATTTGGGAATCTAGAATCACAAAATTATTGGCAAGTGTAAAACACAGGTTGACAGGTTTAACAGGTTTACAGGTCACCAGGTTGACAGGTTACCAGGTTTACAGGTTTACAGGTTAACAATTCTACAGGTTCACTTATCAGATGTTTGAACATCAAATTGGAAACAATATGTGACAAAGACATGAAATGGTGAAAATAAGACAATGAAAAGCAAAATTGGAATGCAACAAAACATTTGCCAAACAATAAGAGTCATATTACGATTATCAGCAACACATAGCCATCAGCAGCAGCAGCCACATGCATTTGATGGAGAATGGCACAGATGGTTCTGCATGAAACAATTTGAAATAGAGTTTTCATGAATATTCTGATTAATTTTGAGACATTTCATATGCCTTTTTCATTCAAAATAAGACTATTTTTCATAAGAAACTGCCATACCACCAAAAGTTTGAGAGGCTCTAGCACTGGAAAATGTTTTAATTTTGTCCGTGAATCTGAAATGCAATTCCACTAGGTTGTACAATTTGATTAGGTAAGACAATGGAGTGATCACCCCTTTCAATAGATCAAATATCTGGTGTAAGAAACTTTTGGAACTAAATCTTTATGTTGATTAATGCGCTATTCTCAATGCAGAAATTTGACTCTTTCATTTTCATTTTATTCTTGCAAAATTTTTCATCTCCTGGTAACCTGTCAACCTGGTGACCTGTCAACCTGGAACCTGTAAACCTGTCAACCTGTGTTTTACACTTGCCGCAAAATTATGGAATGATGGGATTTGGCACTGTGGAATTACCGAACTGTGCCATGCTTATAAATTGCAGAACATGAATTCTCCTTATAGGTTATGGGCTTAGGATAGATACTTCAAGATACAAGGAATGTGAAAATTTCAATGAATGCTCTATGAATCATTTATTATGCACAACCTTCAACTGATCTACAAGAGTTCAAAGCTCAGATCTCAAACAGATTAAGAAACTCCAGTATTGGGAAAATATACCTTAACAAACTTAAGAAACAATTTATTTTGACAATCAAAATCACAAGCATCTGTTTCCTTCATTTTTCACCATTTTCCTGTGTTGCTTTACTTGTAAGATGCTTTACTAGGAAAAATAGGCCTAACTTGTTCCTCAAGCAATGAGAAGTTGTTTCCAGTGAAAAATGAACATTGTTCACAGTGAAGCTTTCCAAGTTATTAGCGGTGGAAGCTTCTGCAAATAAACCGGGAGTTTTTCGTTGATATTATTTGAACTTTTCAATGTTTTCAATCTGCTTCCTTTTTGCGATAAATATGTTCTACTCACCTAATGCTGCTCCAAAAGGCATGTTCTGAGAGCGTGGAAACTGCCCTTTCGATTTAGACTCTTTCTGGTAATATGGGTTACCTCTATGTGATGCAGCGAGGTCAAAAATGTGGCCTAAATCAGTGATCGCCCGAAGCTCCGATGTAAACAAAACGCAAACTACTCAGAACTCATTCTACTGCTAAATAAGGTACATTAAAATGTTTTACAGTGAACTGTGTGTAAGCATAGCTCTGAGGCTGTGGCATTAGCTCCACAGAAGCTAAATTTTCGGCCAACATTGGAATCCTTTAGTTTCAAAAGGACATGTTATGTACCAATGATTCTAGTGAATAACATAGCCTAGTCCCTGATGAGTATTTCGTGAAAGTTTCAGGTCAGTAGCTTTACTGTGTTCTGGGAAATCTTTTTTTCCATGTAAGAAGATGCAAAAACCCATGGTTTTGGGAAAATACATGTAAAGTCACGAAAGTAACATGGTCCTCAACAATGTGTGAATTCTGTCAATCCTTTGTGCCTGCCATCCATCAAATTTCTGTGATACTGATTTGCTACAAGCTGCACCAAAGTCACTACTTTCTTTGGGGTGGTACAAAGGTTTACAGCCTCTTCTCATGCAACCCAAAGAGACGGAAGATTCAACTAAGCCATATTGGTGCATCACTGTATGACTTTGTGGTACAAGATGGAGCCATGGTGTTGCTAGCGTCTCATCACTCAAAGCCAATCTGCCTGGAATCAACACAGTTGAACTCAATGTTGAGATAAAGCATGTTTCCTCATTCACCTGCATTATGATGTCTGCATTGGGGTTCAAAATTCTTATACCAAATGACCAATGGAGCTAGGTAATTCAAGCCAGAAACACTGAGGTGTGAAACCTGAGAAGTGTTATTGATGACCTTAAGGGGCTGCACAGCAAATGACTTTTGATTCTGCATGAGTTCAAGGTGGTAGCACATTAACTTAACATTTTGGCTGACTTCCATAGAAAATGCAAGGGCAAATGGAAAGTGAATGACAATGGTGGCACCAAAAGAAAAGAAGTGGAGGCATTCAAATGTGATATGTTTTACACAATGATTCATGATTTCTGTCTCGCATTTAATGTTTTGGTAACATTCCAAACATTAAATTATCCATTGGTGCGGGTGCAGGTGCGGGAAGGTGGGGAGATGGGTTTTCTTGCGGTGCGGATGGGTGGCTGCTGCCCATTGTTTTCAGCGCTGTCCCGGTTGGCATGGTGCGTGTGGCATTGGGCGATGGATGCACATCGGTGGGGTGGGGCCCCCTCCTCATTACCTAGCACCTGTGTCCTTTCAATTTCTAATACTCCCTGATATTGTTGCCTGACATCAGATGTGAGACTGAAATTATATTTTCCTTTGTAGTTATTTTTTCTGATAAATCGTAAATATTGAGTTGTAAGTGCCTTTCATGGTGCGAACTTCGATGACCTAGTGTCTATTCATTCGCCCCATGATCGGCACACTAGTTGTACCTGTTTGTGTTTTATTCTTTAAATTGATTATATGAAAAAACACGATAATTGATTCCATCATATCAGGATTGCCAACTTGCTTTGATGCTGTGAACAGTATCTATTGTGAACAGCAACTACCGGGTGAGTCAGAAAGCCAAGTGATGATAAAAACAAAAAACAGGCAGAATTACTAACAAAGACAACTTCTTACAACAGGCAGTTGCAGGCGACATGGTCTTGCAGAAATGATCATCGTACAATGCTCAAACTGTTTACATGAGACAAAGTTTTATTCTAGTAGGAAACTAGACCAGGAAAATTAGAAGTAAACACAAGGTCAGTTGTATCTTGCAATTCCCTGAAGGTTGTAGTTAGGTAGGGGGGGGGGCTTTTTTGCCCCCACCCAACCAAACTTCCGCATTTTATCTTGGCAACAGTTGCAGGTACAAGTGGTATTATCAGGGGAGAATGAAATAGTTAGGAGGTAGAATTTTCTCACTTGGCATGTCTTATCATTACTTGCCTTGCTTGGAGAATACATTTGAAAGACACAAATGAAAGACCATAATGCTTGCTTCTTTGCCTTACGAAGAGGTTTCTTTCACGCAGATAAACGAGTCGTGCAGAACGACCTAAATAACAAGGAATTCAAACTTTGATGTTTTTTTGGTTCTTTCAGTGCAATCTTAGTGACCTAGTGTGAACCAGGCTTAACTTTTTCAGTACCCCTGGACAATATAACGTGTACCTGCAACTATGGCAAGGCTAAACGGCAGAAGGGGCTTGGTCAAAGATTTCACCAGTTTGCAAGACTCCCATGCAGAGTCTTACGAAGAAAATCATTTAAAAAAAAAATGAATCAAATTACCGATTTCGATGGGGAACGGTTCATGATCTAAGTTAGAATCTTGGCTGCACGGAAAAATTTGTTCACGATAATCAAGTGGCTGAATGCGACAGCACAACCCATCAAACGCCCCACATTTTTTCTGACTCACTTGGTATAACATTCTGCTCCTGTCTGGAGAGGAGCTTCTTGGTCATTATTTGGTTCCTGGCATACAAATATGTCAAAATTAGAAGAGATATATGCACCTTGAAAGGTTGAGGAGAACGTAGGAATAGATATAACTAAGGAGAACGTATTGAAATAATTTAACTGGAAAAGTAATAAACTTTGCAAATTCTTATCACACATTCTGACATGGTTATTGCGCAAGAAAGAGTTACATTTGCTGTCTAGAGGAAACATGGCACACTGATTTCCTTTTCAGTTCCATCAGTTGCTCCATCCAACCTTACACTAACACCATCCACAGAATCATCAGAATGGAACCTAATGGAAACAAATGTATCCGGGTAAATCCTCTTCTATCGTGAGATACTATTAAACAGAGATTACAAACGCCTTTCAACATTAGACACAACAGCAACGACATTAGGATTGAAACCACACATCCATTACCATTTCAGGGTATTGGGATCTAATGAAAATGGAAACGGGGTTTCCAGCCATGTGATTTCTGCCTCTACAAAAGAATCAGGTATGTCATGGGCTTAATACAGCAATTTCAATGCACAAATTAACATGGATACCTTTGTTCTAGTAGTTGCGGCGATGCTGAATTATATTCCAAATTAAATTGAAAATTTGCGATTTCCAGATTCAAAACAAGCCTTGATTATGGCTGCAACGCTATGGTGGGGGTGAAAAGAGCCTATTTGATTTGTTTTGTGGAAATTTATGGAAAAAGCAGCTTTCATAGGTGATTGACACTGTAAATTCCAGATTAATGGCAGCTGAATGATGTCTGATACTGGGGGATATAGGTATCAATCTTTTGACTTGTGCAAATCTGTCTTTTGTAATTCGAACAGGTCAAGAAAGATCAAGCATCAACAGGCCAGGTCTATCAAGCCGACCTCACTCAAACAACATGACTTTCTGGTCCACAAAATTTTCCTATGGAGCCAAATTCTAAAACGCGAACCTTCATTTCACAGACTTTTTCCAAAACAAGCAACATTTTGTCCGTGCTACCTTGTATAAGATCTCTAAGGATCCTGAATCTAGAATCAGGCTCATGCTTTCACATTTTTTATAATCCTACCCCGTCAGGTGGTGCCTGTATACGCTATAATGAGACTATAGATAAGAAATATCATGAACTGTGAATGGCTTTGAGCCTCAAAAGAGTGTTTGTGTCATGTGATGTGATTGATGTGATATGTGTCTATGTTAAATGTTATGTTATGCTATGTTACTATCTACCAGCTCCAGACTTTGTCTCTTATACGAAATGATAGTTTCTTTCAAAAAATGATTGTGTAGATACAACAATCAATGACCAACTTCAAGCCTGTGCCGTTTTGCAAAAAGCTCCATCACACGTTTTTGGGCTTAATTTTTTCGGGATTGCTGATCTTGGGAAAATTCTGACAGGAAGTTTGACTCTACCTTTTTTGCAGGGTTCGTTCTAAAAACTTGTTTCAGTTATACTAGGCCGCTAGCTTTCAGTGAACCCTTGTCAAACGCGGTTGGGACTGCATCACATTTGCAGAAGGACGCTTGATTCCTTTAAGTTGTAGCAATGCTATCAGCTTTGGGCCTACTTTCAACTGATCCTCTACAAAGTGGTCTTGGCATAATCTAGAAGGAGCTTTAACCCTAAAATCAACGAAATTTAATTTCGCTACCCAAGCTCTCTGTAAAGCAAAGAAATTAAAAAGGCAGTGAATGAATTAAAAATGGAAGAAGTCCAGGATGTGATGGGCTGAGAGGTGAACAACTGAAATATGGCCAAAAGGTTGTAGGTGAAATTATTACTGATATACTAAATGCTGCTGAAAAAACTTGGGAATTGGTCAACAACTCTTTCTATTTTTAGATCGTCGAGAAAAAGATTGAAGGCAACGGAATTTCTGCCCATTCTGTTCAAAAACAGTATTGAAAGTAAATCTACGGTGTTAAAAGCAAACTTAGCTAAGGGGACTGGGTAATCTAAATATAACCTATTGTATTTGATGTTTTCGACCTAGGAAAACGATAAGAAGATTAATGGCGCCTGCCCTTTTTTTGTGCTAGGTTTGGATAACGTCGCTATATCTCCATTTATTTACTTCAAGATGCCACAGTGCCTTGAGGACATGCATAGCGATGAGGCAGAGGTGGCATGAGCATTAGCCTACCCAGAGTTGTCAAGGGAAAGGTAAGCTTCTTTCTGCAGTTTTTGCATTGTTGCTGATTACTAGTTCTCTATCACCAGCTTGAAACATACGGAAAAGTCACAACCAGTGGGGGAAAGCAAGGGCAGCAAGAAGGCAGACTTGACTCCATGCTCTCACTGACTTGGCTTTTCAAACCAAGATTTGTGTGGAAACACAAGAGATGATGCCCTGCAAGATTTCTTTCAGAAATGCAACAACAGGGATCCTGTGACAAGAATATTTTGAAAGAAAGCAAAGTTTTACTTGCCACTTCAACAATTGAAAGTGCAAATTCAAGAAGGTTCACTGAAGATGTCCTTGCACGGATGAAACATGATGGGAGCAAACTCATGATAAAAATGGACAAATTATTGATGCAGTATGGAACATTCATGTATGAAAAAGATGGCCCAGTGAGAAGAAAGCAAATTTCATACAGACTGAAATTGCTCGCAATACTGCGCAACGAGTTTACGAAAATGGGCAGTGAGACCTTCAATGGTTTCGACCTGATAGATCCCAAAAATTGGGACCTCATGTCACACAATATGACAATGAAAAGATTGGCTTGCCCAGCCTGGTATAAAAGCTGGGACATAGCCTGCAGCACACGGCTAGAGTAGGATGGTCAATGGGCTTGAAAGAGGGAAAGAAGGATTTAGTGAAGAAATGTAACAATTTCATATCACTCTACCAAACAGAATGGCCGATTTATGCAACGAGGTCCCAGTTGCAATTTGATGAGAAACGCAAAAAAGAACCCCCAGAGTCTCCCTTTAAAGAGGGATGTACAGAAACTGCATCAGGGAGATCAAAAGATTGACTAAAATGCCAAAGCTAGCGAAAGATTGGCACTTACTAGCTGAAACGACACTGTCTCGCATCACCACCTTCAATGCCTGTAGCGGTGGAGACCCTGTGATACTGACAATGCAGGATTGGGAAGATGCAGAAACAGGTAAATGGAAAAAAACAAAGAATCCTGGAGTGCTCTCACCAAAGAAGAAAGACATATGGCAGACCACTTGAAAGTACTATACCGGGTATTAAAAAAAAAGTTCCGACGTTTGACAGAACACAGAGAAAAAAGTTTGGAACATGACCATTTCTATTCACACTAGGTACATGCTAGACATTTCAACTTAAAGTTTGACATATCGTAAGAAGAACTTAGTAATCTGAAAGTGGAATTGTGAGGTCTATCATTTCATGTTCATTTTCAAGACAAAACCAGAGAGATTGTACGGCGTAGTGCTCCTTTGTGCTCAAAGGGGACTCCCTCAAGGACCACCCACACGAAAATTAAGTTCACAATGCCTTCATTACATTTGCAACGGGTAGGTTTCTATTCAATGAGCACATTGAAAGTAAAGACCATTTTCCAGCCAATTGAATTTTCCAAGGAACAGAAATTCTTTTGTTTACAAGAGAAAACTTCACTTTGAAATTGAATAGAAACTTAGCTTTGAATGCTTTTTGATTGTCTGAAATTCCACCTGATTTCATGGACTGTTTCGGGACAAACAGCTCGCTGCTGTTATTGATGCATTGTGCCAACTGGGAATTTCAAATGGGAGTTTCAATGTTCCACGGTCTTATGGAGTTCCCCGGCTTCTTTTCTTTAACTAAAAATAGTCTTCAATTCTTTGTTCAACGTGCGATGTAATGCAACAGTGCATTTTCCAGGTTCATGCAGCTATCTCAAATTGAGTAGTGGTAAAAGTACAACCTAAGGATGTTCCCCTGAGACCCATTGGATTTGACTTTTCAGACATTGCTTTGAATATGCTCCAGGAGCAGAACACTTGCTTGTCAGCAAGGTAATGATCAAAAGTGTGAGCGCAGTTCTGTGTTGCTCATTCGGAGATCCCCCTTTAGCGTGATGATGAACGAAGGGGCTCAACCTAAGGTTTTGCCTCAAACATGAAAATGAAATGTTACAGCTCATGGCTCCATTTTCAGATTACTAATTTTGTCATACGATATGCCAAATTGCAAGTTGAAATGTCCAGCAAGTAACAAGAGTGATTAAAAATTGCCAGATTCAAAACTTTGTTCTCTGCGTTCAATCAAACGCCGGAACTCTTTTTTGGGACACCCGGTACATTAGGAGAAAGAGAGGGCGGAGTGTTCCTGTTCTTTTTACGCGAGAGACAATGGAAGCAGTTTGTCACTTGATAAAGAACAGAACAGATGCAGGTGCCCATAGTCAAAATAAGTACTTACTTGCACAAATGTACAATGATTCCCTGGGCCACTTGGATGGGTGTAAAGCCATTAAAAAACGTTGCCAAATCAGTATCACTTGAGAAACCACACTTAATCTCATCAACGAGAATAAGAAAGGAGCTTGCAATGATGCTTCAAACCTTCACCATGCATGATTGTGATTGCTTGTGAACTCATCTGTTACTTAAGCTAGGTGATTCTGACTCCAAAACGAAATAAATCACATGGGGATTTAACCCTATCAAGCCTGGGGGCTGCTTGTACAATGATAGACAATGACAATGATAGACAAGGCTAAAAAAAGAATACCAAAATTGTTACAGTTCTATTGCAGTATGACTTGCTAAATCTCAGAGGCATTCTGCAAACACAGAAAAATGTATAAATGAAAATGCACAAGAGGGGGGGGGGGGGGGGGGAATCCGCCTCCTGGTCAGGTAGGGTTAAACCCAACCTATATGCAATTTTGAGTCGGATCTCATTCATATAGCTCCTCATGCTGTTATTTCCTATGACTTTTACCAGTTACAATGTGCCTGCCCTTCAACCTTAGGCCTTGTCTCTCTGAAGTTACACTTGAATATATTTTCGAATTGGATGTCATTTGTAGAGCCCCTTTTCGCTCATTTTCTACATCTATTACTAGTTACTATATGCTTGTGATAGGCCTGCTCTCCATATTTGGAGAGATACTCTATGGTATACCTACTCAATTCAATACCAGTACTTTTGCACATCAAATACACTCGGACAGAGTATATAACTAATTACCTAGAGCTTAAAAATTTGATGCAACTTCAATAAAATATTCTCTACAAGTAGAATGCAACCTGGACATTATTTTTAACCTCTCTTATATGGTACCTTGCAGATCAGGCCAATAGAAAGATACACATGACCCAAACCAAGATACAAATGTGGACACCAACATTTCAGAAGAAAACATTGACGCCAATGGGGCAGAAGGGGAAGCCATCTTGGCACTTACGGATGATATCAAAGTTTAAGAAACAATCCAAATGCAATTAGCATGCACACAGCATAGTTGATACGTGCTCACTCTGAAAGCACATATCCAAAGCTTACTTGACTGACATGACCTCTATCATAGCCACCTTTTACCTACTACTGTCACAGGACATCATGGCAATAATGGACATTCTGCCTCAAGGCCTTTATAAGGCAATGAAGTCATTGTATATGATTTGGTGAAAGAGATGATAACTGTGCGTAAGAACCTTTTTGCATCTTTTGGGGATGACCCATCTACTTCCTCCGATGCTGATTGGCAATGTTTTCTTCTCATATTAAGAAAACCAGGAACAGTCAAAACATTTACTCCTCACAAATGCATACAAAATTGTCTCAAAATCATCAGTCTGTAGCTGTTGCAGTTCCTACTGGGACACTTGCTTGCACCTATCAACAGAAATATGAGGATTCTGTAACATGTAACAAACTGCATAGCCTTTTTAAAGTTCTCTTCCAATGAACATGAAGTGTCACACATAAATTGGAATATTGCTATGTTGGACATCATCTTCATTTATGAAGTATCGCAAGTCAGCCTATCAATGTTCCATCACATCATAAATACCTTAGAAAGGGTTATCCAACATCCAATTGTTGTAATGTCTGGTGATTTTGCTCAACAGTAACCCATAGCAACTGCCAATGCACGCACAACACAAGTGTCTAATATAACAAGTTGTTCTCATTCTATGTCTTATGTAAATAACATGAAAATAACAACACACAGTATCGCAGCAATGACAATCAATTACTGAACTTTCTGCAGCAAATATGTTATTACAGACCAAACTTTGAAATGCTTTCTGCTGTAATGGAAGGTTGTCTATTAAGTGATAACAATGATGTGAAGAATAACATTTATGATCAATTGAAACTGCATCCTGAGGCAACTGTGTTCACTATGACACAGAGTGCAGCCACATTTATTAACGAGACCATTATTACATGTGCTTTTACATCTGAACCATTAGCTCCCGTCCTAATGAATGCTCAAACAACCACCCGAGGGTAAGTTAGTTTACATAGATTGACCAATTGAGAGGTTGTTAACCTGGAAAGTAAGGCAAAGATTGCTCCCAACTGTCAACTTTCAAAGAATATAGAAGAACCAAACAATCCAGTAATAGATATGCATTCAGAAGCTCCAGTCACAGGTAAAAGAGCTGTGGCTGTGGATTCAGGCTGGAAAACTAGGCAGATACTTGATCCCTATGGACAAGCAAGGGGAGTGTGTGGAGGAGCACATTATTGCTATCATTGTGTATAAGCGAGCAAATTAATTAACTAAATTTTGGCAAGTTTACTAAAACCAAGAAATCGTTAAAAATAACTTTTGAGCTTGCAGTAATGTTTTTTGAGATTCTTCCACAGCGAGTGGAGCTGGGCTTACTTCTACGCAAGTGGAAAATGAGAAAGATACAGTCCTCTTCAGATATTTCTTCACTAGTCTCTGTATCCAGGCTTGGGGCAGGTGGATAGAGTTTCCATAAGTTATACTTATAGTGTAGCAGAGGGACCTAGTCCTGTACTTTTTCAGATTAAGGTGTGGCAGAATTCCACACAGTTTTTCCCTTATAACTTTGTCTATTCTGAATACATGTTATTAAAAGTAAATATCATTGGAAAGAGCATTTGATGTTGATACTGGGGAATACAAAAGAATGCGTCATGGGTACCACAAGAAAATGTGTATGTTGCGCTTTACTTGCTCCAACCTAACAGTTCATGCTAAGATAGCTGCTTTTCCTACTGAAGAGGACCGAAAAATCTGCATTGCTATTCGTACTTATCTTCTGCAATCTCCAGATTCCAGCCACAAGCACTACTTTGATTTGCAAAATGATCTTGTACAGTAAGGGAAGGAAACAAATGTATTTGATGTGTACAAATGGATTAGCAATGAATGTGCCATTTGGCCCAATTTGTATCCTTTCACTTCCTGGTGCAAAAGTATACATGATGGCGGGACCATCACAAAAGCTCCAAGATTTCTTTCCTTGCTAGATGCTTCTCATCCGTTCTAGACTATTCCATTTCATTCAATTTGTCGCCGTTTGTCTTTCATCAGTGGCTATATAAAACCATCACTGGGGCCATTAACTCTTGTCGGATAAATAGTGAGGAGAATGCACTCTCTTCCACTTTCTATGCTTTACAAGAGAAACCATTTTCCATTGGTTATTGGTTACCAATGTATCACCATCAACAAGAAAAGGCAAGCACACAAAAAAGAGAAAGATAAGCAGTTAAACACAACAGACAAAGAGCTTGTTGGAGAAAGCACATGAGAGAGTCTCATTTCACTTACAGAGACAAGCAGAATGAATAGCGCCCGTGATTGTTTTGTAAAGTACAATTAGCCCTTCTGAATGTTCATTTCCATCAACGACAGTAGCTGGCAACAACATCTCTTTTCTTACAACAGAACACAAACCACCAACATCAATGCATATTTCTATCGCTTTGAGTACTCAAAAGAGTGACTATTCAATGACATGGACCTCCACAAAGACATGCTACTTTGCCAACACATCCTCCACCACATCCTCCATCCTCGCCTCCACCAGCACATGTACCTTTCCCATCGCATGCACCTCACACACCACACAGTTCAACGACGTACCAGATATTGCCAACACATATGCTTTTACAACCTGCATGACAGTACTTCTCAGAACGCTCATTGGAGCCCTCCTACTACAGTGGAGTTGGACCACACAACCATAATTTACACACATCACCAGCCACACCAAGTTATTTGATGTTTCTGAATCTTGGGTGTCTCAACTATTCTTTTCTTTGTACACACATTGGGGGGCAAACCACTCAAAGACGCCAAGTTCTTCCAAGTTGTGAAAGATAAGGTTGGACAAGAAATGATGGTAAAATCAAGCCTCAAGGAACATCATTGTACTTTCAATGTAGTTTTTACAACATTGTACTTTTCGAACTTTGGGAAATTCTACAAACGTAATTATAGAAGATTTTATGGCCAAATTTGGTGTCGAGCTTCATAAACATATGCTGCATCCAACAAACTAGGATTTTTCAATTGTGCATCTATAAATAGATTTAAGCATAAATGATGATGGCTACAGCCACTAATTATTCAATAAAATGCTTGTATCTTCTTAATTTCTTAATGGAACCACTGCAAATGACTGGGCTTACCGCGACAGAAGCTGTCAACTGCAGAACCATAGCATTGGAAACCAAATTTCGTGAAAGGAGCAAGAGACAACAGAAGCAATATTCAGGTAAGTCATCTAATTTTGGCCTTGCCAGTTGCCACACCAGGTGAGCGAGATGAAAGGTTCCATGTTCGAGAATTCATAGCACCAATGGTACTTCATGGATCTCCACAATTCAGCTCCAAGCCACCTTCAAAAAAGATTGAAAATAGAAACACTTGTTCTTTTCATCACCATAATTCATGCAACATCTTTTTTATTTAGTTTCTAGATTTTGACCACGCCCCCCGATGGGAAGCAGGTTGAAAATGAATGAATTAATGAATGAGTTGTCAAGCAACTATCTTTATTCATTCTGATCTGTGCAGTGCCCTTGCAGAAGCTTCCACTGTGGAGCCAGTGTAATCCAGCGAAAAAGATGTGATAGTAAACTTAGTTTCTTATTTAGTCTGCTACACAGCATGTTTGGTTTCCTATCAAATCTCTGAAAAATTTTTGGCAGCCGCTATATGGAAGACTATGTTTGAAGTTTAATAAATTTTCATGTTGCAGTTCTTGGTCTATATGCAAACCTCTGCACTTGAAGACATCCTCCTTACAGAGAATTGAACAACCACAACATGAACGACTGGGATTCCAAAGAATTCTCTCTAAAATCAGGCTGAGAAGTTCCTTATACTACAGTGTCACATAGTACTAAATTTCAAAGCACTTGCTTCAATTTCGCGATTTCTTGGTGTAAATGAAATTAAAAGTGCCCCACCAAGAAAAAGGAAGAGAAAAACTAGCACAAGACAACTTAAGCAGACCATGTCTTTGGCTATTACGTATGTTTAGATGTCCTAGTTGCCCGCTAGTACAAGAGAGTCAAAATAGATCACAAATTGGGGAAAACTGATCACTTGTCAGTACCAAATGGTGGAACAAAGAAGGTGAGAGAGGAAGAAAGTACAGAGTAGGCAGAAGGAAGTCTATCTGTAAAACAGAAAATTGGAAGCAATGAAATGCACGCAGGCACACACAAAAACACACACACACGATTGGAACAGAGTAGAATGGTGGAGTAAAGGTAAAGAAAAGTTCTTCTGTCTGCAGAAATAATTTGGAAGATAGGCCACAATGGTCCTTCCTGAATTTCAAACTTCCCCATTCTCAGTCTGTGCAGTCTTATAGGGTGCAGTCTTATCAAAAAGAAGCAATTTGGTCTTGTCAGGCTTTGAGCTACAATTGATGCTTGCACTGGACATCAAGGGGATCAAAGAGGCACTGTTGGCCAAGGAAACAGCTCATGAGGGAGACATAAAAAGGCTGACTGAAATTGTCAAAGAATGCTTTGGCATTGGAAGAACACGATTTTACACCTTGGTGTCAGCTGGGGTGCTCCTCGAGGTAAGCTCCAACATAGCAAATGTCACACCACTTAGGAGGATGACACTTTTCTGGGCAGTTTTTCCCAAGCTTGGACAAACACTAGCAAATATCCATTCCCTATGTGGGAAGCACTCTGCCTTCACATACTGGATTTGCCAAACAAGGAGCCTTGCTCCGAGGCAAAAAAATAGCCTTTTGCCACATGGAAATGCATGCCTTAGTCAGTGGTGCATCAACAGCAAGGAAGCCAGTTGACTTGGAGACAAAACGAACAGCACTTGCTGAGCTGGTTGAAGAAGAAGCCAACTGCTACGAAGTCAAAATTGGCTCTAAGTGTACTGAACCATTTTCTAGTTTAATTAGTCCTGTTGATGTGTGTTATGATGAGAGCCATAACTTTTACCACCTGCGATCAAGCAAATTAGATATTCATGATCTTGTTAAGGAACAACATCAGGATTCTTCAGGCAGTAGTGACAACTATATGTAACAAGTTTGTTATTGAAACAATGTCACTTTGCGAGGCAATGAATGCTTCAGCCTCAATTGAAATGTGAAGCTTTTCTTATGAAGGAATAGTATGGCACCAGCTGATTACATTTTTCCAGTGCAGTTTATGATCCAAATCACCTATCAAATATATCCTATGAAAGATTTTCTTAAAATGACATTGCATTCACATTTTCAGACTTGGAAGTTGGATAATTTTGTTATTATAGGACAGCATACCTCTAATAAGGATTTAAGATTTGCACATTTTTGCCATCACCCTGCATATTTAAAAGTTCATGAGCTGACAGAATCATTGCTGCAACTGTTAAGCAAGTTAAGTATCCTTACCTCGTCTTTCCTGAGTCCGTCACTCGTACTTCCTTCAGCAACGTCCTTCCCCGCCCCTAACAGCAGCTAATGAAAGACCAAGTTTTAAGGAATGACTTATCTTCCATGAATAATCACTACCGCATCCTATGTCACATAAGTTACAGCATGAGGAATAATAGAAGTTATACTCTTGCTGCCTCTTATTAGTATTAAAATCACTTTTGCAAAGGAGAAGTACAATGACTTTTTAGCCCCCATCAGCACTTTAGTGGTGAGATGTACGCAGAACAAATAGAATTACTGTAGAGTAGATGACATGGAATGAAGCTGGTTTCCCAACTGCATCTTTTTCAGCGAGATGCACTTTTCAGTTATTCTTCATAATCAATTGCTTCGGTTGGCAGAAAAATTGCAATGTGTGAGTAATGAATGAATTGCAGTTTTAAAGGAGACCAATTTTCGCCCATGCACTATGAGAAATCCAGCTCGACAATTAAGGAATGGGATGCCTCCATTCCTTTTGAAGCTATCTGTGTGGAATATCGAGAATGTAGGTAGATCATGTTGATTTTAGCGAGTTGATTACATCGTAGGTAATTCATAAATAACTAGCTTTTATGTTTTACTGTAGTAGCCTGCTTCTCTCTCGTCTTGTTTCTGTTTTCTCGCATCCTTTTGCTACCAAAAGCTCTTGTAAAAGCAAATTGTAAAACATGGAACAAGACCGATTTTCAGCAAAAAACAGTGTGATGACTGGTTGTAGAACAAGAATGTCTGATCAACATTAAAAACAGTAAATTACTTACAAAAATCTTGTATGCGTGAAGATTCTTTGGCCCTGCCCTCTTTCATGCCCTGACATGTTTGGCAAATGTTTGTTTTTGGTACATTTTGTTGTTTATGACTGGTTCCCACTTGAGAATTAATCTTAATGCTGTCCTGGTTCTAAATTGGGCATGATCCTAGACAGTTATCATTAGGTGGTCACTGAGCACAAACAATTCTTTGCAATATGAAATTTGATGCCAAATTTTCAAACGAACAAATTTTCAAAGTCATTTAACAAGTAACTGCATCATCTATGTTTGCATTTCAAAATTCTTTACGATGGAATACAATCTAAGGTGATTTCTGCTTGTTTACATTAACTTGTCACCTCTACAGGTAAATATTTAGGTATTTCCAGGACTTTGCCAATTAGACTTTGCCAAGGAGTTGGGAACAAGTTGTTGGGAGGGGCATGACATGATTGGTCAACAGACAATAAGAGGCGTTCCATTATTCTTCTGGTGAACACACATGCTGCAACCGTGTTCTTCACCATTAGTTATGGAAGCGATACACAAAGCGATAGAAGATTTTGCAGAAAAAGTTGTAAATATCATCGATGACGATGAACATGTATATATTGTATTACATGGATATAATAATGTAAATAGTAATGTAAAATACTTTTGTAACTAATAGTGCATACAGCCCAGAGGACCTGGATGTCATATTTCCAATTTCAATTTCCGAGACCACACAAAAGTGTTTGCCCACTGCGCAGTAATCTCAAAAAATTTGCGTAATTAAAGAATTCTACAATCCTTATACCTTAACTGCCTAAGTTTGGATATATCTGAAGCTTTTTATGGGGTTTTACCAATCAATGGCCCTGGCCCTATGGCCCTATGGCCCTATGGCCCCATGGCATTATGGTACTATTGCCTCGTGCCTGTTTATCACGAATACCTGAGTATGAGTTTAACAGTGTAAGTGTAATCGACTATGATTCAACATGCCCAATTTTAAACACAAAGGTTTCATTCAGCGAGCGAGAATTTTTTCTTGACCAAAGCTTTCAAAAAAATCTTTCAAAAGCAACAGAAGCAAACATAAGGGAAACTAAAAGAACTCTAAGGACTTGTGCCAGTACTGAAAGTTTCTTAAAATTATCAAATTTTGATTGCAAGTAGTCTGACTCTTCCAAGTTTCATAACTCTTCCATACGTATTCCCTTCTATAACTATCATTTTTGTATTCCTCTTCTCTCGCAAACATTTAAAATGTAGGTTTTTTACAGGAAGCAAGTGAAGATAGAGGGAGAATTTGCCAAGGATTTCCTTGACTAAAATAAGTAGTTTCTTAAGATGATTTTTGCCAGTAGTGGAGTTTCTAATTTTACGGATCTGGGGAGAATTATGTTTCTTGTAAGACTTTTCTCATGGATACCTTGGCCCAGTTGCTGTGAGTTGGAGAATCGTAAAGATTTGTCAGTCCCTTCCTCTACTTTATACCCTGGGTACCAGAGCCTCAACTTTTATTTTTTTGGCTCTGGTACCCAGGGTATCTACTTTACCACGCAACTTCAGCATCCCAAATTTGTCTTGCTTCCTGAAGCAAGAAAAGTTACAGCTGGTGAATCCCTACATCACTTGGAGAAAATTCTCGCTAACTGAACGATAATTTTGTGCACGAATTTGGGTATGTTTGGGAGCAAATTTCAAACGAATTCTAATCGAATACATCATCAAACTCATGCTCAATTTATGTGCAACGATGCACTCAAGAATATTGGGCCATAGGGCCATAGGGCCATAGGGCCATAGGGCCAGGGCCATTGATTGGTAAAACCCCTTTTTATGTGTTGTTAGAAAATCTTCTAGTTTACTTCAGTAGAATCTAATTAAAACATTCCAAATCACTGTGCAGTGTCAAAAGGGTAATGGTTGCAAAATATGTAGGGATTATCACTGAATGTGATCACGCATGTCAAATTAAGAAACCTTTTTCTAATGACAGTTTTTGTAACAAACATTTAATACTGCCTGTTAACAACTACTGCATTTAACGCGGAGTACAGTAGTGTCAAAACAATGCGTAGATGGTTTAATACATTTCTCACACTCACTGACCTCCTACAACTTATCAGGTAACAACTGAGTTCCATTATGCACAGCTAAAAGTTAACTACAATTTGGAGTCATCAAAAACAATTGAAGGCAATGGTTTCAAAATGTGGAGGCATTATCCACAGGTAGCGGGGGAAATTAGTGAATAATGGAATTAGTGCAAAATGAATACAAATACCTCTCTTTCTTGGTTCAATTTCTGTCAAGTTCGTCTGCCATCACAACAGTAGGCCAACCGCCATTTTCTTGCATGCAACTAGTTCCAGTCTCCAAAAAAATTAACACGGCCAAACAACAGCGAGAAGAAGAAAAGAACAAGGTTTGCAGGTTGCTGCAGGCCGTTGCAGCTTCCCTCGACTTCTTTGCTTCGCTCTGCGGTCCATCGGCCAGTATTCCTGCGGCACTTACCCTCAAAATGTTTGCCTATGACTCCTCTTTGTGGCTGATTGTTTCAAACTGAGCTTGCGTCTTCGTGTTGACGACACGAAATGAAAATATCTAGCCCATTGCTGCCCATTGCCCTTCTCCCTATGATCGAGGAAAATTAAGCGTCCATTCCTGCGCAGCGCCATTCTTAAACAATAGCCACGCCTCGCAGCAAAGGCACTTGGAGTGTTCAGGCCAACCACAAAATAATGATTTATGTTAAAAAGATGGACCAAAAAAGTAATTTTACTGGCCCTACATGCCCAAAAGTCATCACACATGCCCAAATGTGTCCCAACTGATAGAAATCAGGTATGTTCTTTGAAATTTTGGCATTTGTTTTCAATAATGCTGGATGAGTTTAATTCTGTTTGTGAATATGTTTTTCTCCATTCTTGTTCCCTTATCCTATATTTGAGGCCCAAAAACTAACAGAGAATTTCAGAGACCAAACAAATAGTTGTACAAAAGGTTCACCCTCCAAAAAGAAAAACTCAATGCCCAAATTTTAGACCCAAAAAGGAAACATGAGCACTCCTATACCAGAGTACCCCCTGGTGTCCAGTGCCTTTGCTGCGAGGCGTGGCTATTGTTTAAGAATGGCGCTGCGCAGGAATGGACGCTTAATTTTCCTCGATCATAGGGAGAACGGCAATGGGCAGCAATGGGCTAGATATTTTCATTTCGTGTCGTCAACACGAAGACGCAAGCTCAGTTTGAAACAATCAGCCACAAAGAGGAGTCATAGGCGAACATTTTGAGGGTAAGTGCCGCAGGAATACTGGCCGATGGACCGCAGAGCGAAGCAAAGAAGTCGAGGGAAGCTGCAACGGCCTACAGCAACCTGCAAACCTTGTTCTTTTCTTCTTCTCGCTGTTGTTTGGCCGTGTTAATTTTTTTGGAGACTGGAACTAGTTGCATGCAAGAAAATGGCGGTTGGCCTACTGTTGTGATGGCAGACGAACTTGACAGAAATTGAACCAAGAAAGAGAGGCATTTGTATTCATTTTGCACTAATTCCATTATACACTAATTTCCCCCGCTACCTGTGCATTATCATTGAATGTGATATGGCATTCCAGCAAGGTGAAGAAAAAATCTGCCTGTCAGTTACCGATTTAGTAATCAATTTTGGTGACAGGGTTGGGTTGCTGCTAAGCGGCAACCAGAGGGTTGGAAGGTGAATCTGGGCCACCCCCTTTTATATGTTAAGGAACACCCTTTTTCTTTGCAATGTTTGGACCACGACCTATCATGGAAAATACATCTGTGCATAACACTACTACAGTGCATAAAATCACAGGAATAAGACACATTAGTTATGACAATGTGGTAAACATACATTCTTTATAAAAAAACTCAACTCTCACATCGCCAAAATGTTACGAAACTCCAGTGCTGGGAAAGTATAACTTTGGAAACCTTTTATTCTAATAAAGGAAATCCTTCACATGTTTTAACTATGTTTTCACTTCTTTCCTCGTCATATTACTCCAAGGGTACATGAATGATGTCTAAGCATCGGGAAGGTTATGAACGCACTTTTTAAATGTTGTCAAAGGTACAGTTAGTGAACTTGAAAAATGGTATGGAATTAAGAATCTCTGAGTACTGAAAATTTGATAATTTTAACCCTATTTCACATGGGGGGGGGGCGTTTTTCCCCCCCCCCCCCAACTGAACAATTCAATGTAGCAGTTAGGCGACAGCCCCAAAGAGGCTGAAACTCATTGACTTTTCCTAAAAATTAATGCGCTACCAGATAATGAAATTTTCAGTTAGCTCTAATTGGTCACATGACCACAGAATGCCCATATTTGGAGTGTAGTCACAAAAGAAAACACAAATTTGGCTGTAGCTGTAGCTTCATTGTGTTCCGCAAGTATGTCTTTAGTCTGCGAAGAACAGAGATTGATCTTTCACATTCCGAAGTTGTGATTGGAAGGGATGCAATGGTCTTCAGTGCTGCATATATGTTGGGATAGCTCAATGGGTCAGTCTGCAGCAGCATGCTTGAAATCCGATCTTGCATATCTTTCTGCGGGAGTTTTGGGGTGTTTGGAAAATGTAAGACCCCAAAAACGAAGACCTAAGACCTCGAAAACGAAGACCTCAAAAACGAAGACCTTGAAAGCTAAGACCTCAAAAACGAAGACCTCAAAAAAAACTAGAGTTTCTTCGAATTTTGCCATCTTAACACTAATTTCTTATACCAGCACGTGTTAACCAACTGAAACGGAGCAATGTGAACGGGCAGCATAAACAGAAGCAATGTGAACAGAAGATGAAATCGAAAACTAAGTTTCTCCAGAACAAAAATCATGAAGACTAAGACCTCGAAAACGGAGACCTCGAAACAAAGACCTCGAAAACGATTCTGCACATACTTTAAGGGCCTCGGAGGTTTTTCAAAGATACACCGATACACCGAAGAGACTGTAGCTGAGAGCAAACTTTTTAATGTTGAATATGTTTTTGGGTCAGTTTATCGAGCAGAAATATTTTTCAAATCCTTTTACTGGGGACAGGAATGACAGAATTTTTAATGACAAAAATGACAGAACATCTTTAAAATATGAAGATACACCCCTAGTCACCACTTGGTCACTTGAAATGATTCATGGGGGTATTATGTGATTGTTGAGTTCAAGAATTGGGTTCAAGTTTCAATTTAAAATTCTGGACTCTGATAATGTACATATTTAGGTAAACAACAATAGTTTTGTGGATCTGTACTGAATAGTGAAACACGTGTTTAAACCTCAAGTATATCTGGAATTGGGTATCAAAATCTCACCTTAAATTTCCTTTTAGGTATTCTAAAAGAGAAATCTGAATCGAACGATTAAATCAAATTCGTGGAATGTTTGGATTTGCACAAATGTGAAAGAACAGTTAATTTTCTAGCCTCCAGCCAATGAAACCTTCCAAGTCGAAATTCAGTCGTTTGTGAAACAAAATGTTCCGTTGAGTTGTGTAGATATGCCCAGTTCTGACATAGATACCGTTGGCCTCACCGGGCCTCACCAAGTTTCGTGACGATGGTACTTTTGAATAGACAAAGTAGCAATGAGTTGGCGTTTGCAATTTCTCAAATAAAATTTTCTTCGCAATCAATATCGCTAAAATTGCATGTTTCTAGACATGAATTAGCAAATTTTGACCTTTTCTTGACAAAAAAATTTCCGAAAATTAATCCTTGGCCAGGAGTACGAAAAAGTACATGGGACCCATTAGAGCGGCTCATGGAACCTTGGAAACCATGGTTTTAAACTATTTTGGGGTCTTAGTTTTTGAGGTCTTAGTATTCGAGGTCTTAGTTTTCGAGGTATTAGTTTTCGAGGTCTTAGGTCTTAGGTCTTCGTTTTTGGGGTCTTAGTTTTCCAAACACCCGGGAGTTTTGACCATTTTGCATGCTTTTTTTTCTATTCATGTAAGAAATTTACAACAAATTTTACATTTTACTATACCTATCTAACTACTATGCAATACTACAGGGACGATGCAAAGGTGAGCGAAGGACAACAACTACCCCAGAGCCTGAAACATAAAAACACGCAACAATATTTTACATACAACTAACTGTACACCACTCACCATTAACGGCTAAAGGATACTCTACTAGATTCTGTTTCAAATTGGATGTCAGATTAGGGTTGAAACTGAAATAAAACAAGGTCACAAGTGCAGATTCATTGCACATTTTTTTTTTATAAGAAACTGGTTTATAAGAAACTAGTACTCAGATGGCCAAAGTTTTAGGAAACTCTAGTATTATGTCTGAGAAACTTTTCAAACTTAAAAGCATGAATTTTACAGCAAATAGATTGTTGAACCTTTATCATTGGGCATTATTATCTAACCATTTGTGTTTTCAACATAACCGAACACTGTTTATTCCTATATGATGTTTTAAATATCAAGAAACACATCTGCAGCAGTGTTAGCGACCACATTGACAATTCATGCATTCAAAAAATAAGAAACCAATTAAGAAACTTTTAGTACTAAAATGGACAAAATTTCCTGTTAAGTTAAGAAACTTTTAGTACTATGGCCTGATCCTAGTTTCTTATAAAAAAAACGTGTAAGAGATTTAGTTGGATCAAGTCCGACATCCAACATGAAACAGAACTTACGAAGGCAAAAGAAATAACATTTACGTAAAGAAACTTCGTGGCTGCTTTGTACATAGCCTAATTAAACCGACCAGTTTCGTTTATGAATTTAGTAGTAAACTCAAGAATGGTTTTGTTGACGTCATCAGAGAAGTCTTTACCACCATACAATAATATTTCAACCAGAATGTCGTTTGAAAGACTATTGATTTGGACAAATGGTTGTATTCCAGCGAGAAGATTTCAACGTTGAATCTCAAAGGGAGGGCAGAGCAACAAGAAGTGTTCCATATTTTCAATTCCGTCGTTCATTGGGCACATAGGGTTTACGGTATCCCTGAAATTATGGTTGAATTTGTGACCGACCCTTATTTGGGATAGATAAGGTAAGCCTATTGGGTCGTAAATCCCTTTGACGGATTTTGCAGGAGGGCCAATTATTGATAAAAGTTTTGCCTTAAAAACAGCAACAGATGGCGCAAGCCTAATTTCAGGATCAATTTCAGGTCCTCTATTCTTTCTAATATACATCAACGATCTTGTTGAAAATGTGAGCTGTGACGTAAGACTTTTTGCCGATGACATGTCCTTGTTTTCCGTTGTAAATTATGTTGCTACTACTGCTTTTGAAATGAATTGTGATCTTGAAAAAATAAAACTATGGGCATGGCAATGGAAAATGCAGTTCAACACAGATAAGACTGAAGAAGTGATTTTCTCTACTAAAAGAATCAAACCTGATCATCCTCCTTTAAAGTTGGGTGATGATGTAATTTCTCATTTGGGGCACAAACATCTTGGTATGGTATTAGATTCTAAGTTGGACTTTAAAAGTCATTTAAGAGAAGCAATTGTCAACGCAAGGCATGGCATTGGAATGACCAAGCATCTGTCTAGATATGTTTCCAGAGATGTTTTAATCCAACTCTATAAACTTTATGTTAGACGTCATCTTGACTATGGCGATATCACTTATCAGGGGCGGACTGGCCAGTCGGGCTACCGGGCTGGGGCCCAAAGGGCCCCCCTCAGCAAGGGCCCCTTGGGCCCCTTCTATGCTGGAAGAAACATACTTCAGATTGTAAATTTTCGACCAGCTTTATGACAGTGGCAAAGAAACCATTCTGATCAGGTCTGTATTAATATCTCTGATGGTTATGCATCTTTCAGTATTAAGTTTATTGATTTCCTGGATTGTTTTTTCTACTTGATCGTTGAAGTCTGCAATGTCACCAGTTGGGTGTCTATCGATGATACCTATGATTGTATCTTTTTCATTTTTATTCAGATTAACCCATAGATTTTCGCAAGGATTTTTACATGTTAGATCTAGCTCATTCAGAACATCTAGTTTGATGTACTTTTTTACATAGATACCAACACCACCTACGTTAGCATGTTGAGAAATTATTGGGTAAAAGACATAATCGTCTAGAAGAGTTTTGATCATATTGATGTTAGTTTTATTTACCTCACTAATGCAGTCGAAAGATATTTTAATTTCACTCAATAAGTTTACAAATTCTGCTGAATGTTTATCAAGACTACCTATATTTAAATGAATAATTGATAGATCAATATTGTTGTTGCTTAATTTATTTATGGAATCAATTGTAAAATACTCATTGTTATTTACTTCATTAACTGTATCAAATATATAATTAGTTAGGTTGTGGTTATCTATTAAATCATTAAGCTTTAATTTATCAGATTTAAAGAGATATCATTGTTTGTAATTGAATAAAACGGTAAGTTTGCTAGTCCTAAATTTATTGTGGGTTTTTATTTGGGTTGGTGGATATTTGTAAGTAAATTTGTTAGTATGTTTGTGGGTAAGTTGTTGGCCATTGTGGTCCCATTGTAAAGGGCGAGAATGAAGGAAAATATGGGAAATTATAGTTTCCATAAGGCCAAAAGAATCCATGATTTTTTGACAAAAGTTTTGTAAAGGCAGTGTTCTGCTTGAAGAAACGCTATTCTGATGAAATGATTGAAGGTTTATGGCATCCGTATTTTCATGCTGTTGGTTTGCGGCATCTGTTGAGTTTCTCTTCTATCAACTGTTTTTGTTTGTTGTTGCTCATTTGGTTGTTGTGGTTGTTTCTTTTGTTGTGACTGTTGTGGTTGCTGTCTTTGTTCTGATTGTTGTCGTTGTTGTTTTCGCAGTGTATTTGGTACTATTTTAGTTTGTCTTGAGGTTGAGGGCCAACATGTCATTATAACATAATTTATGAAGATTGGGGTTCCTTTAAAGGTTAGATGTAGGCCATCGTATCTGTAATTTGCATCTTGTAAGTTATCATGACTTATGATTTGTGCATCATATTTTTGGCGAGGTTTTGTAATGTTCTGTTTATGTATGGAATATCAGTGTCATCCTTGTTTGGGCCATTGCTTTTCACAAGACATGATTTCTGATATGCATAATTTGGCAGACGGGAATTGTTTATTGGTCTTTCGAATCACAAAATTTTTCAATGACCTTGTCAGGTGAATTAGAGGCCAGGTTGTTTGTGCCCACGTGAATGGCGATAGATTTAGGATTACACTGTCAAATTTTAGTTATGTAGGAAGAAATGTCTTCTATTCTCCCACCTCTTATAGTTTGAATAAATGTTTTAGCACTGTTATCAAATTGGGATGTGTTGATGAGTTGCAATATCAAATCACTGATGATTAATGCAGTTTTTTCTCAAAGATTAATGTTGTTGATGACAGACCCACTGACTTTGTGATAGTTGGGTTTGTTAGCCTCTAATATCAAGAGAGTTGTGCAAAATCGGATACCAGCATGAAACTCCGGTGATTGGGGTAATTTTGAGCGCTGAAAAAGATAAGATGCAGACCCCAGCTGAAAAATCCCCCAAGTGCTATTTTTAGACTAGTATACTAGGTTCCAGGCCCCTAAAAAGGGTTTTCTAATAACATTTCTGCAAATGATGATACAAGGACGAAAACTGGTAGAGATGAGCAGTTTGATATGCTGAAAATGGTGGGATGCCGATCCAAGTCAAAAATGCCCCCATGTGCTATTTTTAGATAGGGGTACTAGGTTCCAGGCCCAAGAAACGGGTTTTCTAATAATATTGCTGCAAAGAGTAATACAACCAGGGAAATTGGTAGATATGGGCATTTTGACATGCTGAAAATGGTGGGATGCCGACCCAACTAAAAAATGGCCCCAAGTGCTATTTCTAGATAGGGGTACTAGGTTCCAGGCCCCAGAAATGGGTTTTCTAATAATATTGCTGCAAAGAGCGATACAGGCACGAAAATTGTTAGAGATGGGCAGCTTGATATGCTGAAAACGGTGGGATGCCGACCCAAGTCAAAAATGCCCCTACGTGCTATTTTTAGATAGGGGTACTAGGTTCCAGGCCCCAGAAACGGGTTTTCTAATAATGTTGCTCCGAAGAGTGATACAAGCATGAAAATTGGTAGAAATGAGCACATTCTAAAACTCATGTCATTACCATGAACAACATCCACAGGGAACAGATACCCAAAAATCTGAACTTGACGAGATGGGCATCAATTTTCGAAGGCTTCTCAGATGAATCAATCCATTGAAGGTACAGTAAACAACTTTTTCCCATTATGTCTTTTCGCATGATATTCCCTCCTTTGAAAAGATCTGTGTCAGTAGATGCCAGTTTGGTCTTCGAAAGATATGTATGAGGATGCCCCCTGTTTTGAACTAATATGGCACAACCATAAAGTTTATTGCTATTTGGATAAGACCCATTCATTATGAACTATTCTAAAAGGGGCTTCCTTGGAATGAAAGGCGTAAAAAATTGCACCATGAAATTATCTGCCCCAAAATTCTTCAGTTATCACGTTACCCCCTCCCCCGTGTTGGCTAATGTTGCTAGTTGACACCCTTCCAGACTCCGTTTCGCATTAAATTTGCAAGAAAATAAATTCTAAGGTGTTGGAGTCCATGTAAAATTTTGCAGGAATGTACCTCCTTGGGACACAAGATTTCAAGCCCGTTGAAGTTGGCCAAATTTGACCGTTTTGAGCTCTCATCCATCTTCGCAGAGCCATTGTCCTCATGTCAGCATAAAAATTTCTGCATGTACACATTTGGATGAAATAGATAGCTATCTTAAATGTTGCAGGATTTTTGCAAGAGGTCGTCTGAAAGTATGGAAGGATAGACAATTAGGCAAAAATTGAGAGATTCTGCTACCCCCTTGGACGAAGGAATTTTGTGGAAAGCGTTTGGTTGTTTGTAATATAGCATCTGGGGAAGATCGGTATTCTATTCCATGAAACTGAAAAGCGCCACGGCATTTATCAATCAGAAAGCCAACACCAAAATCCTTTCCCCAGACACATTTTGGGGCCAAAATCACATGTGGTTCAAACTTTGAAGCAGTATTCTACGAACACATTGGTCTTCAATTATCCAAAACTTTAAATTTATAACACCATTCATATCGAGGTGGGATGGGAAATTTTGTTTTTCATATATCTGAACTTGAATTTGCCATCACATGAAAAAACACATTTTTGCATTGCTAAATATTCAGTTGATCATAAAACCAGAACCAAATGAGATATCTTGCTGCAATTCTTTTCCGGAGGTTCTCAGATGCATGGGTGCCCGTGGCTAAAATTAGAAGGACTTTTGAAAACGTCACGCGACATGCATCTGCTGTGCTCATTTGAAATGACCCAATACTGCAAGGCGGGTAAGCCATTTGAATCAATGTTCTGTTGAAAAGCTGAATTAAATGACAATGTAATAAATTTTCAACTGCGGTAACTGTTTCCTTGCCTCGTGGCCTAACCGTCACTTACTCAACCGTCATTAACATAACACAACAACAACCACATTGGTCAACATAACAATAATCACTACATAAACCTACGATGTTTCAAGGATAGCCTTGTATCAAGTCATGAATTGTGTTTCTTAACAATTTTGAACCGATTTCATTATTTGCTCAAATTTTGGGTGATGTCATTTTCTTTGATCTACTAACCAAAGGCCCTCGAAGGTTGCAAACTCCTACCAAACCTCACATAAATTTAAGGACTCTGACATATCATTTTGGATACTCAAGCAGATATTTCTACATCATATATGGTACACGATTCGGACTGTTGGAGACCATCTTTTTGCTCTAGTATATTCTGGGGACAATCATTTCAGAGATGGCAAGAAATATCGGATGTCAATGACTGGGAATGGAAACAAAACGAAAATGAGATATCACCAAGACAGATGTTGAATGCGGATGCTTCAAAAGCATGTCATCAACTTGTAAGATGCAGCTGCTCTTCAAGGGGAATTGCTCTTCAAGATGCAAATGCAAACAATATCATCTTGAATGTACTGAACTCTGCAAATGTGTGGGACAATGCCCGGATGTCAATGAATAGGGACAACAAATTTATATCATTTCGCTTCTTATTTTTGCAATTTATAAACATTACTGCCTTAGATGCCTGGACTGAGTATCGGGTATCCAATTCTAAAAATAGCGGAAGAGACAAAATTTCTGCGTACATCTACATTCTGTGTTTTGTAGCGTATTAAACTGTCCATCTACACCAAATTTCATGCTTGTATCACTCTTTGCAGCAATATTATTAGGAAACCCGTTTCTGGGGCCTGGAACCTAGTACCCCTATCTAAAAATAGCATCTGGGGGCATTTTTCAGCTGGGGTCTGCATCTTATCTTTTTCAGCGCTAAAAATTACCCATGTGACCGAAGTTTCATGCCGGTATCCGATTTTGCACAACATTTTTGCTAACAGCAAGCATCACGTGGTTTCACAACTAAATCTGCATCGGAATGGTGGGAAGATCCTATCTTTCCTGTTGCATATCCGATTTCACAAGGCGTGGATGTCTTTTCTAAATTTAATTGTTCATCTGCAGTTTTTGAACAAGCTGAGACGGGTGTATCGGGGTTGATCTGACACCAGCCTTTACTTTGTACACGAAGGCTCTATCTCGAAAGTATCCCATGAAACCAACGGAGCTTATGAAATGCATCAACAGTCAAACAGTACAATTCAATTGCCTGGCAAATTTATGCCATTACTGCGAAACTGTGCTAAGTCTTCGGACTGTAGCCTCGGTCACCGATGAACCGAAAATCGTACATTTACAATAATTTTCGGGTCGGAGCAATTCCTGGATTTACCCGCCAGTATCATTTGGATGATCATTTTTGTGATCAATGCAATGATCTGACTGTCGATCATTTTTGTGATCAACTGGCTGTTGTTGAGATGGATCAGGCGAGTTTTGAGGCATATTATCCCCAGGTCCACATTGCTGTACCCAAAAAGAAATATCAGTCGGGGGCTGAGATGTAGCAGAAGAAGGGTCATTTATCACTGAAGGCTTCTTCTGATGATGCAGAGCAACTGAGATGGTAGCAGACTCAGTGCATGTGATTTAGCCTCAGGGTGGGCGTGACTCAAAGGAAAACGAGTCCTCGTCTTCAGAGTCACACACAGAGATTTTCCGTTTTCAAGAAAGTGGACGCTTTGTTTCGGAGAAAAGACCAAACAGCAGCTGATTCGAAACGTGCAGTTGCTCTTGCATGATCTTCCAAAGTGTTACCATCGTCAATTCCTGCATGCTGGCAGAAGACGAAGAACTTTCTGTGACACAGTTGATATTTTGCGTTGTTGTTTCGGAAGCTTGGCCTGAGGCCAAGTCTCCCTCCGTGTTTTCCATAAGCAAATTTCAGAAAGAGAGAAATATCGTGGAATACTTAAAGACCCATTGCTAACCATGATCCTTCGTGGCGCCAAAGTCGACTTTAGTATTATCTGAAAGTCCTTTTTGGCCTAAATTCCTTTTGTCTTGCTTTTCATTCGGCGCCCAAAGGGCCATGGTTAGCAATGGGTCTTTAACTTATGATGATGAGAGCAGGCAAAGTTGAATGCCAAATACCAAATTTTGTGTTGAACAGGAAGAAATCGAAGACTTTCCAAACGAGCTGCAAAAATTTTTTGACTGGCTTCGCATGAGCACACCACACAACTGGTTTGCATGAACTGCTGCGCTCTCTCTCGTACTCCTCTGTAGCGACGGAGCAGATGACGAAATTGAATCAGGCCTGGGTTTCTTATAATGCAGCTCCTTAAAGGCGGGACTTTACTGTACCCGAAAGCAGCCTTTGTAACCAGGTTTTCTTGAACAAGTTTTACGATTGAGCACCCCTAGCTCTGAAGAAAGGATGCATAGCGACCATATTGCAACTTCAATGGGGTCAGAGCACAATTTGAGAACCCTTTGAAACATCTTTGCATACAAACTCTGAAGTATTTGACTCTGTCTCTTGTTTTACTTTTGTATATCTCATAAGGAGCTATGACGAGTTTGTAATATCTATCACAACATTCAGCAAGAAGCATTACAGGAGAAAGCACAATAAATTGTTATTTATGTCAAGTGCTGTATGTATGAGGCCTTATTCATGGACATGATGTAGCTGCCATGGGACTTCCTCACAAAGGCTATTGAAATAATCTTTCACAGTATCTCTGGTAATTGCAGCATCATTTGAATACCTGTTTCCACTTATCCTACGGCACTGGACCATCCCTTTTTGATTATTCTGGGTAATGCTTTGCCATGTACCAGGGATGAAATTTCCAGAAAATTCTTCGCTATCTATGAATCCAGGAGGAACATAGCCTGCATTCTTGGTTAGGCGAAGAATGATCGACGCATACGCAGACATTGGCTATTTCATCAACAAGGTCCTCCTTGGCTTTTATTGGTCTCCTGAAGATCCTCCATTTGGCTGAAAGGATACGAAAAGCATTTTCTATTGTTTCTCTTGTTCTTGATAATCAATAATTATAGACTCTCTGTTGCTCGTGTAATTTTTCTCCAGGGTATGGCTTCAAAAGCCAGGTCTTGAGTGGAAAAGTATCATCTCCTAGCAGCACATACGGGAGGACTTTTGAGCACAAAAGGCTAAAGTGGAAAGTAAAGGTTGGAAAGGGGGAATGCCCCCAAGGTTTGTAATATTTTACAGAAAATAAGACAGCAGATTAATTTTCCTAAATTTATTCAAACAAACAACTATTTCATACTTCAAACCCTTTATGGACGGGTTGAGTTCGTTTAAAGCGTGGTGTAACAAATTCGGGTCTATATCTTCAGGAAATTCGTTTAAATGAACTCAAACATTGGTTACTCAACTGCAGTTACCCAAAAAACTTAATCAAGCAAGCATTCCATCGAGCAAAACTCCAAGGCCCAGCGCCAGAACCAAAAAAGAAAGACATTATACTCCTCGTGACAACCTACTACCCAAGTTTAAGATATAACAATGTCTTGCAGACCATCTCAACACTCTTGAAAAGTTTTAAGAACAGCGCGACAAAACAAAAATTTGTTAATTGCAAACCACTGCTAGCCCTCAAGCAACCACCTAATATCACATCAATACTTACAACCGCAAAATTTAATTCAAAAGAAAACCCCAGTCTCCCAGCCCCCCCAAGGAATCACTTTATGTAACAACAGACAGTGTAAGCTTTGCAGATCATACCTCCAACCAGTAGACTCATTTTTAACTTCAAACGGAACAAATTGGTCCAAGTCACGTCACATGCAAAAGCAAAAACATTGTGTACTTTCTTTCTTGCAATCTGTGTGAAGGGACAGCGACCTACATTGGTCAAACAACAAATCTACGCCAACGTATGAACAATCACATTTCTGAGTCACGCACAGGAATTTCACCATGTACTTTTCCAAGACACGTTTTTACCTGTGGCGCCAAGAATAAGAACTTAAAAGAACCGTTCTTCAAAGTTTTCGCTTTCATGCAGTTAAAAGACCCTAGACTGTTACTTTCTCACGAAGAGAAGCTGATAAAAGCCGGACATGCAACACTTAATTAGTAACCACATGTACTCTCCATGTATATTTGCCTTCGGAAATTTGTTAATCCATCTGTTAATCAGGTCCTAGTCTATATATGCATGATGTAATTTTAATAACAGTTTAGTTTTGTAAGTCACACTCTGATGAAGACACAAGTCAGAAAGGCCTCAGTGTGCTAGATATCTTGTCTTTTTTGCATCCGAATTTCTTCTATACAGTTTATTCATACTTCAAATACATATTTGGAAAAAGACACATGTCATTTCGCTATTTTGCTATTTTGTTCCGTGATTGTGTGGTTTCGTAGTCTACAAACAGCCCCTTCCTATATCGAATCTGGCATCTTATAGCATCTTGTTTCTTTGTTTCATTTTCAACATAATCTCTGTTTTCTCTCTTGTATCCCACAAGCCATCCTGGTTTTCAAATTCTTTGGTAACTGTCTCCTTTTCTGCGATGAGCTTCTGCTGCTGTATTTCTATCTCAAGCTTTTTTCCTCTATCATATCCATTTTGTGTTTCATAATTTGGCTTCTTTTCTCTCTATGCTGCCTTATCATGCTTGTTTTGTTTGCTGTTGCAGTTTCCACTATTTCCCTCACCTCATCATTTGATTTTTCAGCAAGCCAACCACTTGTGTTCTTGTTGCCATACATGATTACTCCACAAGCTGCCATTCATTGATAAGGTTAGCTTCATGGAAAGGTGCCTGTCATACTGGGCAAACCTCTTTCTGATGTTATATTGGTTTTGCCTTTTTTCATTAAGAATGCATTCATCAGGGTTATGGTATTCCCCAAAGGCATTTGATCTGCTGACTCTTAACCATAAAACTACATGTGCAACAGATCATCTCTAAGCACTCTTATGCAAGAGTCTCAAATGTGGGGTCATTAGTAACTTTAAGCACTTCATCAAAAACCTCATCCACCCTTCTTAAATCATTTAAAAAATCTGTATTGTCCTCCATTAATGTGTTTGCATCTTTACTAAATGAGTCTGCTAAATCAAGAGGGTAGTGAGGGTCGAGAAGGTGGCGAGGGTCGAGAGGGTGGCGAGGGTCGAGAGTGTGGCGAGGGTCAAGAGGGTGGCGAGGGTTGAGAGTATGGCGAGGGTCCAGAGGGTAGTGGGGGTTGAGAGTGTGGTGAGGGTAGGCGATGGTAGCGATGGTCATGGTTGAAATGGTAGGCGAGGGTTGAAAGGGTAAAGCGAGAGTAGGCGAGGGTAGCCTAGGTTAGGCGCTGGATCTTCCCACTTATTAGGTTTTCAGAAATACCCTTCAGAATTTCTTTTTTTTGGCTGTTTCGTACAATTCTTGGTTCAAAGGGCAGTTCTTGATGAAATGTGTTAAACTATGAATTTCAGCCTTCTAAAGATTAAGGAACTCTACAAGAAACATTTGCTATAAAGATTGGCCTAAAATTAAGGAATTGTGGTCGTCAAATTTTACTTTCAAAGCCGTGCTAGTCAGACCTTGTGAGCTCAAAGTCATCTTGTGAGATCAAATGAAATGTGGAATCCTTGTATTAGATTTAGCTGTACTGTCTACGTTGATTAAAATGTAAGACTCATTCTGTCATGTTTATCGGTCGCATGTCTTGAAAGAAGGCCGCAAGGCAGTTCGAGAAGTGCATGTTCCCATGTCCCAAAGTCCCATAATTTTGGCACTCTAACTTTTCCGCGCCTGATGATTCTTTTAATTATGAATTGCTGTATATCGTAAGCTAGTTGTCTTCTCGAACAACAAGCACCAAACTCATTCTGAACCAAGTGTCTTCTTAGCCTTGCTCCCGCAAAGTCCTTTGCTCATCCCATTGACCTTAGGTTGCTGTCCACATGAATTTAGGAAAAAGGCGAGACTGCATTCTATGTGTCGAGTCTGCCTTTGCTGATCGCCAGCCCAGCAATTTACAATAAATCCTTTCTAAGGGTCTAAGGAGCAATGAGAAATTTTGTACTAAGTAACAGTTGCAGATCTACATTGGCTAAGGGGGCAACTGCTCCCTCCTCAGAGCCCAAATCGCTGCTTGGTAGCCGCTTTCTAGCAGAGTGTGCCTCAAAATTGTCAAACTAACACAGTTTTTAAGTCCGCTCAAAACAGAGTGCAGGGAACGCATACGAGACAAGCATCATTTTGCGTAAACGTTTTTTCGTATATACACTTCAAACATTTTCTATTTCACTTCATATTCTGAGCCCCCTCTTCTAGTCGTTTCATGTCGATTGGCTAGGCTTAGATCTAGGAGTATCATTTTATAAGAACTAAAAATTTGGGTCGTTACAGGAAGTTTCTTAAGTTTACCAGATCTGCCTCCTGAACATTTCAAAATATGTTGTTTTGAAGCCTTTCCGAGAAATGTGGCATAGGAAACAAGTGCGACTAAATACATTTTGGAATTCTTTGAGCTTCTTATAAGCGGTTTCGTTATTATTATTATCAATTTATTTATCGTTGGATAATAAAATACAATAGCTAACATAAAAAATAGTTAATCAATTCCAACGTAAAAAGATGTATATACAGTATTAGATAAAAAAGTAATAGATAAAAGTATTTACAACTCATCAGAATATACATTTAAAGCGGATATCTAAAAGCAATCATCATAAATAGCCCAAGTTTGGAATGAAAATGCGGCATAATTTGCAGAGACGATTTTCCCCGTACCAATTTCTAATCTCTTTTTTAAATCGACAAAGGGTTTCCGAATTCCGAATGGTTGGTGGCAACGTTTGCCACAGCTGCGGACCTTTAAGTCGGACGCTTTCTGTCCCATTGCTGACGGATCTCACTCTGGGTTGAGTAAATTCGTTATTATTTCGCAAATTGTAATGAGTTGTATTTTCACGGAAGATTTCTTGCATGAATGAAGGGTTTAGCCCATTTTAAGTTTTGTACATCTCAGCCATAAGTATTTGCAAGTTCTTTGTATGAATAGTACCTGCACAGTCCTTCTGTAATAACTCACTAAAAGTAGATTTGGTGTCCTTGTAAGTAATCCTTAGAGCCCTTTCCTGTATTTGGTTGATTTTCTGGTTAAGTTGCCTGCTGTGAAACATCCAGATTAAAGGGCAGTATTGAAACTGACTTGTAATAAATGCCCTCATCAAATTTCTTAGTTTTTTCTGATCCATATATAGAGATATGCGGGCTAGTGCATAAAGTTTATTGCTGGCTTCGTATACAGATACGCGTATCAATGGATATGTGCTACGGCTGTATCGAGCATTTATGTTCCCCTACCCTCTCGACCCTCGCCACACTCTCGACCCTCGCCACCCTCTCGACCCTCGCTACCCTCTCGACCCTCGCCACCCTCTTGACCCTCTCGATTTAGCAGACTCTTACTAAACTTATCTGAGTCTGAAAACAAAGCTTCCCACATAGAGTTAAGATAAAAAATGTGGCCCTCCTCAAGAAAAGTTAACGAAAAAAATGACCGTGATATCAACTGGCTGAAAATTCCTAAGGCCCGGAATGCAGCTAGAAAGATTGCACTGTCAATGCCCTGCTATACTGATTCATGCAAGGAGAGGTTGCTGTCTAGGTGAATGACAAATTCTCTTAGGTCTTGTCGATTAAAATATGCAGCACCACCCATGACAAAAATGATATTGGGTCTATGGTGGAGAAATGACACCATGTGATTCTTGACGCCTATCTTCTCAGCATTTCCCAGCCACTCATCTGTCTTTACCATATTAATTATTTACATTCATCCAGACGATATTAAATAATGAATTTGCTATTTCAGTTTATAATGAAAGAATTTAATTGTAAAATTTAATTGTAAAATTGAAAAAAAACTCAGAAAATTTGAAAAATATTTTTTCAGAAAATTTGAAAAATATTTTTTGAAAGTATTCTGCCACACCTTTAAAATTTCCGCCGAAGATTGCGGCTAAGATTTTTGATTTGATGTATCAATATGATGTTTTGGGTATAAGTAGTGATAAAATGGAGTTGATGTTTGAAATCAGCACCCCTTCTTTGGTTTACCTGCCAACTTTCTATGTTATATCTTACACAGGAGAAGTACTGCATGTGTTTGACATAGACCAAATTTGAAAGTGCCACGCCCTTTATGTCAAAATTTCTGGAAACGCCCAAAATTTCAAAAGGGTGTAACTTTGGAACGGATTGAGCTGAAATTAAAAATTTGGATACATTTCATCATGATGAAAATACTGTCGAAAACTGAAGGAAATCTGAACACTTAATGGTTGCTCTTTTTCAAAGCCTGGCTGCTTTGATATGGAATTACCCTTTGTGATAATGTGCCTCGATCGCAACCATATCTCCCTGACTGAGTTTTGCCAATAATTTACCATCGCACAGCTCAGTAGCTGCAGCTCTGATACAACGATCAAATTCCATGGTACTTGCCCTGTGTAGGTTTTGCTCATCATCCTCTTCACAAAAGAAACATGTTGCCTTAACAAAGTTGAGACTTTTGTAGCTAGAGCGAGTACCTTTCCATAATGAAGAGTCTTCTGGTGAACTAGAGTCCTTTGCTTCATCTTGACTTTTCTTAGCACATCTATCTTGTGCTCTTTCAAAATGGTATTTGTCACAGCTATTCCTGCATGACTTGTAGAACTTTGCGCTATTTTCAATGAAAGATATCAGAAGTGGCTGACCCTCATTTCTTAAACTGCTTAGTTTAATTCCATATGGAAGCATCCCAATGGAGTCAAAATTTAGGAGCAAGGACCGAGATACAACTTTTTGTTTGGGGGGGCCACGGGTAAGTCGGTAAGCGAACGAATCGATCCAACATCTCTGGGGGGTCCAGTCTATTCGTCATTTGTAATAAGTCTATCTGAAAGTGAAATAGACTTTGGGAAGTCTAGCCATAGATCGACTTTCTAGGTCTGTCTTCGTTGGGTTGGCCGATTGAAATTATTCAGAAATTACAAACATCTGCCAAAAAAGCAAAGCGAAGCCTATCAGATTCTGAATGGCTGTCATGACTGCTTGAAGTCAGGATGATTCAAATCAACAAAGGCAAATCGAAGAAGCAGAACGAATATTTGTCTTTGTTATGCCATGTTTCAGCAAACTGTCTTACTGGCTACTTTGAATACACGTAATGTTTTCAGGAAACCAAGAATTTGATGCAATACTGAAGGTTTCTTAAAATCTGCAGATTTTGGGTACCCATGAACTGTTCAAGACGAAGGTTTTGAAGCCTCTATGTTGTTTAGACATTTCTCAAGTACCTTACGGGTAATATGATAATGGAAACATGTGAAACTTAAGCAAGAGTACGCTAATCACTTCCCTGGCTAAGAGAAAGGTTCTCGAATCATTTTTCCCACTACTGGAAATTAGTTTCTTTACTTTTGTAGCTATCTTAAGCTGAGTTTTTCAGAAGCGGTTTCTTATAAAATAGCATGTACTCGAATGACTTACAACATCAAGACATGTGCATTAATTTTACAGTCACCTCAAACACTTGGAGATTGTTTTTTTTTTTTTTTTTTTTTTTTTTATTCATCAAAAAGAATTAACAACAAATTTTACATACTACTCTACTTATCTAATTACTCTACAACACCACAGGAACGATACCAAGGGGAGCGAAAGACAATGACTACCCCATGGCCAAAACATAAAGACAAGCAACGGTAAATTACATACAACTACTGTACATTACAAGCAATTAAAACGAAGAAAATAAACTGATTGATGATACATCATACATAAAGGGACTTGGTGGTTGGGACTTGACACATTGCTGAGGTTTCAAAGGATATTAATCAAACCGACCAGTTTTGTGGATGAAACGTAAAGTCAATTCGAGAATATTTTTGTTCAAATCATTAGAAAGGTCTTGATCGCCACATAGTAAAAGCTGCGTCAGAGCGTCATTTGAAAGACTAGCGATTTGTACAAATGGTCGTAGTAACTCTACAATTCCAGCGAGAAGATCTCTCCGTTGAAGATCAAAAGAAGGGCAGAGCAGCAAAAAGTGCTCCGTATCCTCAATCCCATCATTTGTTGGGCACATAGGGTTTATGGTGTCCCTGAAATTATTCTTGAATTTGTGAAAATTTAACTTGCTGAGACCAACCCTAAGTTGAGTAAGATAGGGTAATCCTATTGGATCGTGAATTCCGAAAACAGATTTTGCAGGGGGACGGACTATCGATAATAGCTTTTTCTTGAAAACAGCAACTGAGGGTGCAAGTCTCAACTCAGGGTCAAGCTTATTCCACTCGGATAAACAGTTGGGATAGAAACTAGATTTGAATTTTTCTGTTCTTGCCCTCATTTGCCCAATGACATCCTGGTTACGAAGACAGTACTGCGACTGATGAAGTGGGGGAATTGGATCTACTGTATACTCAGGGCTAAGATTGTTTACAAACTTGTACAACAAGGTAAGGCGCCTACTCCATCTTCGGGAACTTAATGACTCCCAGCCAAGTTCCGTGTACAGCTTCTCGCGAGACGTTCCTCTCCATGTTCCTGTTATAACCAAAGCAGCAGAATACTGAACAGACTCTAGCTTTTCCATCATATTTGGTAAGATGATATTTTGACTGAATTCACATGCTTTGGCAGGAATGTGGTAAATAACATCACCATAGTCCAGGTGGGGTCGAACATACAGCTTGTATAATTCGTTAAGGGTATGCCTGGGCAGATATTTGGAGAGATATTTCAGCAAACCAATGCCCCTTCTTGCCTTAGAGATAGCTGATTTGATATGAGCTGAAAAGGATAATTTTGAGTCTAGGATAATCCCTAAATGTTTATGTTCATTAACTTTTTTCACAGGTATGTCGTTAAAAAGGATCACTGGATGATCAATTTCAATTTTCTTCTTTGAAAATGTTAATTCAACAGCTTGTTTTTGTGGGTCAGGATTGAAAGACATTCTCCAAGCGTGAGCCCACTGACCTATCAAGTCCAAGTCATGGTTCATGTCGTTGGCAGCTGTATTGGAATCTTCAACCACTGTGAACAACGATGTATCATCAGCAAATAACTTAACATTGCACTTCAGGCCTACGGCTAGATCATTTATATAAACAAGGAAAAATATTGGTCCCAGAATAGAGCCCTGAGGCACCCCTGCTGAAATATCTCCCCAAGTAGAACTCTGTCCATTCAGTACAGTCCTCTGCTTTCGATCCTTGAGGAAACTCTGGATTAGAAAAAGGAGCTGTCCCGAGACACCACATCGCTTTAGTTTATAAATTAGACCGTCGTGCCAAACCCTATCGAACGCTTTAGATATGTCAAGATACACAGAACGAACATCCAGAGGAGGATTACAGTCAAACGCTTTAAATATTGTATGTGTTATTGAAAGTAACTGGTTGACTGTTGAGTCTCCTGGGCGAAAACCTGATGATTGTGGCAAGTCATTGGGCGAAAATTTACCCAAATGATGTTCTCTTGTACTATTTAGTGAAACAAACTCGTTTGCCACCGATATCAAATCCAATGTGTCTGTTATGTCCTTGTGCACGTGTAAAGACATCAAATGATTCAATCTGGACTGCTTCATAGTTGTGCGCAAATATGTCTTTATTCTTCAAAGTCCTGAAAAGCTCCTTTCGGAAACAGCATTGGTCGCCGGCATCACTAGTAACAACTTCAGAACTATCACAATTTGCATTAATAGTGATTTTTGACCCTTTGACATACTCTTACAGTGTTCCCACACTTCTTTAAAGGTAGAGATTTTTGTTTGAGGCTTGTTTGCTTGGAAAACCATTAATTGAGAGACAAGAAGCTGTTCATCTAGATCATCTTTGTAAAATTCACAGACCCGTTGTAGCTCTTTTTCGAAGTTTTCACCATTCCAGGCACGAACCAATAAGTCCTCTAATTGAATATATTTATTGTATCCGTCCTGGTCAAAACGTTCTTTTATGGCAGAAGTGATTGTGTCCAAAGCTTCGTAGTAAATTTGTCGGTAATGATTTTCTGCTTCTTCATGAAACTCTGCTCTTGCATTGCCTTCTTCAAAACGAGCAGGTCTTTTTCTTGGTCTAGGAAGACATGGATTACTGACTTCATGCTGAGACTTTGCTCTCATAACCAACGACCAGAAAATATTGAAACCTTCTTCCGTGCGCATATTTTCGAGTGTTTTAACAGTCATTCTTGCAACTGTCTGCCCATCAGCTGCAGAGATATCGCCTCTCTGAAGAGTTTTGCTGAGGTTATCAGAATGCTTTAATATCTTCTGGGACAACATGACTCCGAATAGATAATCGAAGTTCTTCATTTGCGACTGCACACCTTTAATACGGAGTATCTGCTCACTGTCTTTGAGGATTTTAAGAGACTCCTCCCATACTTGCAATAAAACTTGGTAATTATCGATGATACTGCTGCATGCATTAGCATTCACCGTCCATCTCGTTGGACAAAGTACTCGGATACCTGGTGAATCTGGTGCTAACTGCAACTTTGCCTTTTCAAATAGCAAGTCTCTCTTTGGAGATCGCTTTATCAACTTCGTGATTTCTCTTGTTGTATCTAATGCATCTTTCATGATTCTATTCTTCTTAAAAGCATCAGAACACGCCAAATTCAATGCATGTCCATAGCAATGGGTATAGAGTGCTCGTTCTTCTTTCTCTCGTATTTGTTTTGCTACCCCATTTTTCGCACCACTCAAAGCTGAAGCACCATCATAGCATTGTCCACATACTTTACTCAACGGCTCATTACATCCTCTGTTACCTGAACGAGAACGTCGGATTTTGTTGATTCAATCTCATACAATCCAATAAAATCTTCATGCACCTCCAAATCATAATCAATGTGTCTCATGCAAAAAACCATAAGTTGAATTACCTCATTTTGAATTTGATAACAAGTATGCTTGTTGCGAGATTTGACCATATTCTCCTTTATTTCTGGATCATCCTCGCCCCTTAACTTAAGAATTTGGTAGAAATTTGATTCCTCTTCAGTCAGCCCTTGAAGTGGCAATCCTTGTCTGCCCATCATTCTTAATGTAGACACTGTCTTCAAAAAACATCTGCGATTTTTCTTTTTCTCGACAATTAGAGATTGTTCAAATTGCTCAGCAATATCATTAGTCTCTTTTGGAAGTATGAGGATAACTTCTGTAGCATCCCTGTGGCAAGCACTTGCTGCATGACTTTTGAACTTTTCCAGGGCCTTTTTCCAATTCTTGAAACCAGTTCTTATGAATGCCAGTTCTGAATACGGAGCGTGAATTTTTCTTTCTCTGCAAGCAGTTACACAGATGTGACAAAAAGCAAGATCTTTGTGCTCATCATAATGGATCCACTGGAATTTGTGAAACCAGGAGTGCTGAAAAGACCTTGTACGACCTGCAATGTTGCATTTTGGACAAATATAATTTATGCCTGGTTGATTAGGCTGTTCGCCGATGTCTGGAAATGAAAGAGGATTGATGTCTCTTGATTTTCCACTTTGAAGTTCGATTATTGCCCGGAGATTCTTGGATTGAATTGCAGCTTTCCCTTTTATGGAGCTATCAACTCCATTGTGATTTGTAACCACTTCTTGGTTTTTTTCATTTTGCTCAGTCAATTGGTCTAGGCCTAGGCCTAAGACACTCCTCGGAGCAGAAAATGCAAAGTTTTTGCCACTTACTTGATCCTTGCTGGGTTGAACTTGTTCCATCGGCCCTTCTTTATCTTCATCAGATAACTGGTTGGAATCTTCGATTTGTTGTCGCTGCTTTTCGAAAAAATAATTCAAGGTTCCTTTTTTTGTCAACTTTGACATGGTCGCCATATTGCTGCAATGATTTTGAGACTGCAATAATTTCCCGCCAAAATGGTTTACACAACAACAGCAACTACATTAAAGCACATAGGGTGCCCAATGTTATTCAGGGCAATTGCATTGAAAATAGATAATGTGTGTGGACAAATAGCCTCCAGAAGAGCTGTACATACCCTAAAGAGCAATACAGGGCGGATATTAAACGAGGTGTGATGTTGATACAGAATACCTATCTATTTTCGCAAAAATTCTAAATGAAAAATGAAGCAACTACTGAAAATTTTTGGGGGGGCCAAGGCCCCCCCGCCCCCCTCCCTATATCTCGGTCCTTGTTTAGCAGATCTTCAGCAAGGCTTTTGTAGCCGACATGTTTGTCATGTTGTTTGCTATTATTTGGGCAAAGGAGCTTCTCTCTTTTTTCAGTTTGACAAATGACACAATGATTCCAGTCGAATTCGGGCAGTACATCAACATCAGCAGAACTTACCAACTCAAATTTACGTCTTGACATGATTACTCATCCGTTCCTTTTGTCTACAAAATATGTGAACAGAAAGACCTTGCAGCCGAGGTTGCCAAAGTTTCTTCGTAAAAAAAAATTGCAAAAGGAAAGATGATAAATTAACATAGCGGTGACTGAACAAATGTTTGCAACATACCTGTTTCTCAAACATCAAATTCGGAATTCGTCTTGATTACTACATACTTTTTGTGATCTTTGGAAGCCATGTAAAAGAACTGTCATCCAATATCAAGCTTCATATTTCACAACTTCATTCGTTATGTGATACAAACACAGCATGATTTGCGTTCTTGATTTTGAAGACACTTCCGTTGTTTAAATAATCTAACATTCTTTGAATGACTCAACAGTTTAAGAGCAATATTTTTTTACCTTTGAAGCCATATCACATTCCTGCCGTGATTTGCCACTGAATTTCAATAAATTGGTAACCTTCCAGTTCTCTTTACAAAAGGGCAACTGGGGAAACATCCAAAGGCAAATGGGGTTTTTTAAGCCATCATTCTCAGGATAATCGGTCAGACTTTTTTCCGGGTTTCGGGTTTAGGTCTCGGGTTTAGGGTTTCGGGTTCAAGGTTTCGGGCTCAAGGTTTCGGGTTTTGCGTTCAAAGTCAATATTCAAAGAGAGCTCCATAGGCCACTGTAACTATTTGTTAAGAACGCTCAAACCATTCAAAGAGAGCACCAATCATTGCGAATCCATGGTTCATGTTACTCAGACAATGATCACGTAACTTTTAAGATATTTAACTGTAGCTGCATTGGACATGACAAATTGTTAGAATGTATTTACGCTGCCTTTCCTTTACTCGTATATTTGTCATCTGGTTGCTATTTCTCGATGTATAACTTTCCTTCTTGGTACAGTAACGAATTACGAAAGCGTCATGAAGCTTTCCAAAAATCTTAATTTCTGCACTTATACCCAACTTTTTTATGTATAACTGCGTGGTTTCAGCTGTGCTGTACATTAATAAGTGAATAAAGTTGAATTAGCATATCTACATGTTCTTGCACTTCTACATCTACGTTTGAAGAAGTTACATTGGCAAATTCAACTGGACTTAGTCTGTTATGATAAATGATTAAGTCAAAGATAGTTTTGTTTCATATGTTAAAGTACACGTTTTTTTTTTCATAAGAAACTTGGATCAGGCCATAGTACTAAAGTTTCTTAATTTGAAATGAAATTTTGTCCATTTTAGTACTAAAAGTTTCTTAATTGGTTTCTTATTTTTTGGATGTAGAATTATCAATGTGGTCGCTAACACTGTGGCAGATATGTTTCTTGACATTTAAAGTTAAGGAATAACATCATAAAGGAATAACAGTGTTCTCTGTTATGTTGAACAACAGTGTTCTGTTATGTTGAAAACACAAATGGTTAGATAAAATAGCTCAAGAATGAAGGTTCAACGATCTATTTGCTATAATATCCATGCTTTTAGGTTTGAACAGTTTCTTAGTACTTCTCAGACATAGTACTAGAGCTTCTTAAAATTTTGGCCATCTTAGTGCTGGTTTCTTATAAACCAGTTTCTTACAAAAAACGTGTACAACGCATCAATATTTGCAACAAATCATGCATTAAAGTACGGAAAGCTATGACGAATGCAACACAACAAATCAACACAACAGATACATTGTCATACTTGTACTCACAGCGTGCTTAAACCCCTCTTCAACATAGTCATGGATTTCAAAAACACCAGCAATTTACAAAACCCGAAACCCGCAACCTTGAACCCGAAACCCTAAACCCGAGACCTAAACCCGAAAAAAAGTCCGACCGCAGGATAATGTCGCATTAAAGAGGATTGGGTACGAGCACACTCTGTCTAAAAATAGCAATTAGAGGCACTTCGTGAAATGGACACCGCTACTATCGTGTTCAGCGCGTCAAATTATGGCAAATTAGTTGATTTTAGAACTACTGTCTTTTCAGTAAATTAAAGCAAAATCACATAAAAAGAGGACTGGGTTCAAGTGCCTTTGTCCAAAAATAGCACTTGCAAGCATTTTTACAATGAGGTCTGCTCACCAGCGTTTTCAGCATATCAGATAATGCTAGGTTAGTTGATTTTGGACCCATATCACCTTTTATTGGTGAATTTTTACAGAATAATGTGTGAGAGAGGTCTGAGTCCAAGAGACCCCTTTCCAAAAATAGCTGTAAGGGACACTTTGTGAAAAAGGTCTTCTCACAATCATGTTCAGTGTGTCAGATAAAGATCAATTGGTTGAATATAGGACGATAGCGTGTCTTATTTATAAGTTATAGCAAAATCACACAAAGAGAGGGCTGGGTCCGAGTTTCCAATCTAAAAATAGCATTTGGGGGCAATTTTTCAAAAAGTTTTTTTAGCCATTGCTTTCAGCATATCAAATTGTGCCAAACTGGTTGATTTTTGAATTTCATCTTCATTAGTTAGTGATTTAGAGTAATATAAAATTGATGGGACTGGGCCCAAGTACCCCTATCTAAAATAGCATTTGGGGGCATTTTACAGTTGGGGTCTGTATCTTATCGTTTTCAGCGTATCAAAAAAAGTGGGCAGGCGTACCAATTTTCATGCTTTCTTCACAAAATGCACCATTCCCATCCATTCTGCATCTAAGCCGGGGCAATATTTTCCATTGATGTCCTTTATCATACTTGGAAAACGTCACGTAGAGCTAACAAAACGGCTAGAACTGAAAACAATGCCAATGAATCGCAATTCAATTCACGGTCAATTCAATCAAATTTGCAATAACTGTTCTGGATGCTAAGCGACGGTCTGAGGGGTGCATAAAATTGCCCCTCTCTTATCAAGTAAAAGTCATTATGGGAGGAAAGGTCTAAAATTTTGATTGAAAGACTCTTATTGGTTGTGATGCTTTGCTTCGGTCAATGGCACATTTTCAAAAATTGGGGCATTTTCCAACAATCGAAAGGGTGGGTCATGAAGAACTTTTTTCCAAGGCAAGCCCCCAGACTTCCATTCCTGCTTATTATGCCCCCACCTCTTTCAGCCCCTCAATATATTTTGAATTTCACTCTGACAGGCTTGGTAGGCAATACTGCAATTACAAAGAACATAGTCAAGGAGATAATGACGTGAGCCCTACCATCTCTGATTTCTGAAAACATTTACCCTATCAAGCCTGGGGGGCTGAATCAGCCCCCTTAGCGGTTTTTTGTACGTAAATTTTTACTAAGTGCAGCTACAGTGCTGAAGCTTTCTGACTTTTAATCTTTATCCTTTTTTGAAACAAATCAAATTGATTTCCGGGGGTAAACGTGATCAGTATTTGACAGATGTATGCGCAAAATTTTGAGTAATTCCTAATAAAAACTACAGCTAATGTGATAAGGTGATGAAAAGATGGGAATGCATCCAATTTTAATGCTCTGTCCAACAAATTAGGTAATTTTAAATTTGAATGTATGGTTTTGCGGATTTTGGCATTACGCATGTGCACATTCTTTTCATTCCTGTGTGATGACATCATCACATTTGATTAATTTTTTTCACAGAGCAAATACTATTTGGACATGGAATAAAATGATATTGGACTGACATACGTAATGCTTTTTGTTTTCGCACAATCAGCAATTGAAATTTTTTAGTACTGAACCCTATTGTCTTTGAAGATTGAACAATGTGACATAATGGAAAGGTTGCGTGACATACCTAGAAATAGATTTGATGTTTGGGTTTACCATGAGTTGTTCTATACACTTGCAACGTTTCAAGGCCCTGGGTTGTTTAGAACAGAAATAAATTAGGGGGCTGAATCAGGCTCCCTCGCCTCTAGGCTTCCTAGAGCATCAAATACCCTAGGCCTGATAGGGCTAAGGTTATCAAATAGTACATAAAACATACACTCATTTCTAAGAAACTTATTTCTTTGTAAGAAATTAACCATTTCAGGCAGTATTGAAACTTTCTTAACCCTTTCGTAGTCATAGGGAAATTGAGGCAAAGGACTGGTGTTTGGTAAAATGATTCAAATTTATTTGATAGTCGCCCCATCCAGACAGCTTTGGTGTCAAATGAAAGCTTATAAATTTCTGAATTAGACAAGCTAAACAAATCATCCATATATGCTTCTGATATGTCCCTGCACTAATCATTCAAAAAATTTTATTAATTTTGTTTGAAATTTTCATTTTTGCTGGAAACAAAGCAGCTAAATGGTGAAAGGGGGTTGCGAGGCAAATAGCCTCATTTTGAAGCTACATCATCTAGAGACTCACTGAGCTAATTTGTTTTCAAAATGGCGTCTGACAGCGAGGAAGAAGCAATCGACTTTGTGGTTGACCAAGACCAAGATTTGGATGAAAATGAAGCAGAATATGTCACAATGAGGATGCAGGAGTTGAAGGAGCTGTGTAGACAACGTGGTCTAGCAAATACAGGCAGAAAGCAACAGTTGCTAGATCGGTTGGAGGATTATGATAGAAATGGGCCTGTTTGGGATGAAATTGAGAGACAGATTTACATACCAACCTTCAGGAAAAAGTCTGGCCCACGTGTTTTCTTGGGTGAAGATGGAACCCCAGTTGCCTATTTTGATCTAGTGTTTACCCCCGAAATTATGCAGCTAATTGTTGAAGAAACAAACAGATATGCAGAGCAACGACTTCAGCATCCTTTCACCGCACCATCATCACAAAGCAGATGGGAACCGGTCACCATTGAAGAGATGAGAGCTTTTTTTGGATGCATGATATATATGGGCTTGTGCTCTCTTGCAGAGCTAAAGGACTATTGGTCCAAAGAACTTGGGCAAGAACGTATCTCAAGTGTTTTCAGCTACCACAGATTCAGGGATATATTTAGATTCTTGCATTGCAATGATAACAGTACTGCTTTGCCCAGAGACAATCCAGATCATGACAAACTGCACAAGATAAGGCCAGTCATGAAGTTGCTTCAGGAATCATTCAATGAGTGTTGGGTACCCCACCAGCAAAACAGTGTTGATGAGGGAATGATTCCATTCACTGGAAGGAGTTCAATCAAACAGTACATGAAGGACAAACCTAATAAATGGGGTTTCAAAATGTGGAAGCTTGTTGACTCAACATCTGCATATTTGTATGCATTTGATATCTACATCAGCAAAGGGGCAGAGAGAGAAGTTGGCCTTGGTGAACATATTGTGCTACAAATGGCAGAAAATATGCAAGCTGGTCAGCCATGGCAGCTTTTTTTCGACAATTTTTTTCCTCTGTTGGGCTGATTGACAAGCTGTATGAAAGAGGTATATTTGCAACTGCCACAATTCGTCCTCACCACGTTGGTGTCCCAGTTGCGACCAGAGAAGCAAACCTGCAGCAAGGGGAAATGATTTGGAGAATGAAAGATCCCCAAACTGTGATCACAAAATGGAAAGACACCAAGGATGTCATTCTTATCAGCAGTATGAGCAGAGCTACACCAAAGGAAAGAGATATAGTTAGAAAGTCACAAAAAGGCACTGCTGAGAAGATAATCAGGCAATGTCCACCCTGTATCACCTCATATCATCCAAACATGGGAGGTGTGGATACCAATGATCAGATGATGGCATATCATAACTTGTCAAGAAAATCATATCGATGGTGGTTACCAATTTTCTTTGATTTGTTCAAGCAGGCAGTAGTAAATGCATGGATCATTGAACAATTTCAACCTGATGCACTAAAACGGGGACAGAAAGAGTTCCGGATTGAGCTATACCAAGGGCTGATTGGAAATTTTTCTTCAAGAAAAAGAGCATTTGGTCAACAGCCTAATGCAACAAAGAGATTTGATGGGGTACAACATTATGTGATGAAATCAGAGAAAAGAGGCTACTGCAAAAATGAGTGTGGTAGCAAAGTTTCATACAAGTGCTGCAAATGTGAAATTTTTCTTTGCGTGGACTGTTTTTGCACATACCACACAACCAAATAAACAAGGAACAAAGACTGAAACATTGATTTACATCTTTGACTTGCGTTTGCAACATAGAGTTATACTTGAAGTATCTATTTCTTGGAAGCACTTGGATACATTTTTCATTTTCTGTTTGTTTTTCATCTCGAATAGTCAAAATGGACATATATGTCCTTATGACTACGAAAGGGTTAAAACTTGGAGATGTTGAGTACTCGGAGTTTCTTGTGACTTTGTTAAGGGTCTATGAGGGGTCTGTTTCTGAAAGGACTTGGTAGATTACACCTGTCAGGAGAACCACAGAAACTGGAGAACTCTGTGAATAGGGTCAACACCCTTTGGTATTTTGGCCAAATACAATGCCAAGCAAAGCATTGTTAAAAATCTCAAATTCTAGAGATGATGTTTTGTCAAGACTGATGATCTTCAGATGACTCCACCAATAAGAGACCACATTCCACAAAAAACTCAAACGCCAATATTTTATAATTGCTGTTCTTTTACATGGGTTAACAGTATTCTTTCTACAGATTACAGTGTTTTTGTTGCGTTATTGGGTTTGGCATAATGAATCCGTTTTTGGCATTTTAACGTGTTGGTCACCAATAATTTGTTTACATAAATTCAAACTGATGGTGGGAAGTTCAGGTATGTTTGAGAAAATATGGTATCTGCTTCATCAGGAGTATTGTAAACTCGATAAACAAAGAATTTGTAACATTTTCATGGATAATTTTGATTGAATTTTTGTACTTTTCCTGACATGCTTTCCTCAGTTTTTGTGATGTCTTTACAATTTTTTGATAGCTCAGAATGAATTTAATGTAAATATGGAACTAAAATATGATACTAAGACAACGGATAACTAAAGTAACTAAATAAAGAGGGAGTAATACCTACTACCTATAGGCCATGCCAGCTGTGGGTCTGCAGGGTGTAACTGGAAAGGGTGAACTGCATAGTGGCATATTCCACGTATGTCATGCTGGTACTGATGTATAGGATACTGTTGGCATGGTGGGGGTTTCCGAACGGCATGTTATTTCCTGGTATCGTGATGTAATCCATATGAATAAGTGTGTGAATCGATTGTAAGTGTCTCTATTCTGACTATACGCAAGTCTTCAGCTAAAAACCCACGGATATTTCTGGGCTTTAATTTTAGTATATCCTTGTAATGTGGGCGCCCCATGCAGTCCTGCGTCCAGGACCACAGTTGCTAAGTTCAGTCCCAAGTAGGAATCAAAATAAATTCAATATTTTCCAGTATAATTTGTGTCTTCCAGCATAGCAAATGTTTATAATCCATTTAAAAACAATTCTAAATACATCATTGTGTTGTAATTGTAGGCAATGGTGCAGTTTCTTGTTGGCGAGGTTTGTTGTGTTGGCTCCACTCACGTGTGTTTATGTTGTTGTTGTAGTTGTTGTTGTTGTGGCTGATGTTGTAAAATTCTTGGAAGTTGTTTGTTTGTGTCACAGTGGTTGTTGTCCTATTGTTGTTGGCGCAGCGATGGTTTGGTTCTGACAAGCTTGTCTTTCAGGTTAGGCCATCTCTGGAGGGACAGGATTGGTCTGCTTCTGTTCCAAACCTGTTGGAGGACTGGCTTATTTCTTATGAGGTGCCAATGGTTCTTAACCCTATTCAGCCCGGGTAAAATTTTTAGTATTTTGGTCCGGCGGGGGGCTATTTTGGCCCCCCCTGTTTATTTCAGAAACGAGAAATTGTATGAAAATGAAACTTCGCACATTCAATTAGGGACCTGTTAAGAATCCAAAAATAGCATTTATTAGTAATTTGTCACGTGAGTCATTGCTAGGCAACCAAAAACAATAGCAAAATCAAGCAAAAAGTAGTCACTGTTCTTAGAAGCCGGATATTTACTGATTTATTTAAGATATGTACCTAACTATGCTGCAAAAGTGATGGTTAGGAGTCTCCAAAGATATTTTAATTGATTATTTGAATTTTTGAAATTGCCTTTGTTAATTATTACCAATTAAGTCAAATTAACGGAAACTTCAAACAATGAAAACTATTGTTACAGTTATTTATCATACATTTTGACCTCTAATCAACGAAATTAGACACCTCAGTTCATTGTCACGCCATTTCAAACAAATTTTTATGAATTATTTACTAATACATTCAAAATATGACGTCATAAAGTTGTATGACGTCATAAACATTAAAATTTGCTGATGTAAGCAAATATTAATAAACTATACATGAAATGAAAGCTCTCTTCAAGACAAATGTCAATTGTGTATGTAACTTTACATTTAATGTTACTGGGAAGAAAATAACAGATGATTTACGATTTTCTTTGTGACTGGTCACCAACAAAAGGCTTGTGGAGGTCACGTGATACAACAATGAAGTATGGATAATTATGTAGCCTATTAAATTTCATTAAAAGTCAAGAAGCTTCAAAGTCACATTTTTCATGGCAGAGATGCTATGTAAAAACGTTTCATAGGGGGGGGGCCATAATGGCCCCCCCCGGGCTGAATAGGGTTAAGAATGGACCCAATTTTTGTTGTTTCAGAGTCGTACGGGACTATGAAGCGAATCACACTTCCTTGGTTGTTTTCCTGATAATTGGCGGTAGGATTAGGCCTATGTTCGTTATTTTGGTTTGGGCATAGTAAATCACTCTGATTCATTGTTGACATTTTAGCAAATTCATTTTGTATTAGTGAAAGGTCGTATCCTCTTTTTATGAGGTTTATTTTCAAATTGTTCAAATGTTTTTCTAATTCTTTATCGTCAGTGATAAGTTTTCTATATCTTAAGGCTTGGCTGTAAATAATGCCTTTTTTGCAGTGGGGTGGGTGGAAGGATGATGCTTGCAGTAATGTACACATATCGGTAGGTTTTATAAAGAGTGTACTCTCTAACATATTTTTGTCGTTGAAGTATATGATTGTGTCAAGGAAGTTGACTTTAGTTCTGGAGTATTCGTCCTCAAATTTAATTGTATCATGGATAGAGTTGGCATGTTCTATGAATTTTATAAGGCTATCCTCTCCATGCTGCCATGTAATTATAATGTCGTCAATGTATCGTTTCCACAGAAGGGGTCGGAGTGCTTTAGGAGCATGTGTAATTATCGTGTTTTCTATTTGAGCCATGAATATGTCTGCAAAGTTTGGTGCCATAGGAGTTCCCATGGAACACAGTGGCCACGCATGAGGACATTTCGCAAAAAATGATTTTTTGAAACCACATTATCCATTATGATATCCTGCAAGCCCAAAGAGTGCATTATTGAATAGAAAAGACAAAATGCATTTATCTCTTTCCAATCAAGAGATATTGCAATTTGAATTTGCCAAAATATAGAAATTTTTTCACTTTGATGTAATTCTTCATTTTTTGGATATTCATTCATAAAGCTAAAGAAAATCATTTCAAATTTTACTTTTTGTGTTCAACTTAATGTTATGATTGTTTAAATCCTTTTAGAAAAGGGTTTCAGTCAGAATTTTTCTGTTTTGTGCCAAATTTAGGCATAGAAATGCAGATTTTTAAGAAAAAAGTACGCATTTTAGGGGTGAATTTTTCCAAATATTTGTAAATAGCTCAAAAGTCCCAAATTTGGCCCATATAAACCATATATGATTCTGAATCTATGAATTATCAGCATTCAGATGAGCCTAACCAAATATGGACCCAATTTGGGCCTTTTTGATAATTCAATAAAAAAAGAAATTAGTCCCTTGGGAATTCTGGAAACACCTGTAGCAAAAAAGCTTCAAGATCGCCAATATGTCATTTGAACCACCAAGTCACCCTGATTCTGAATTTGAACTTCATTTCTTCGTAGATTGTGTAGTTTGTTAGTTATAAGCTATTAATTGTACCAGAAAGACATGCTTTTTGCCAGAACAAGGGTCCAGTGTTTGAGTCATAGTTCATAAGGTGTATATGTTTCTGAAAAAATTATTGCAGATTTGAAATTAGGAAGAACCGGAGTCTCAGATGACATGTAGTGAACTTCTGACTTTTTTTCTAATGCGGAGGTTGCCAAACTCCCAAAAGAGCCATTCATTGTTGCTGAGGGTGTAATGAGAAAAAAATTCACAGAAACAATTGCTGGTTTTTTAACTGAATAAAATATCCATATTTTATTTGCCAATCTTTGATAAAATGTTTATTCAAATAATTGAACCAGTTGCTGCAACTAGATGCCTTATAAAATCTTGCTACTTTTGGTACATGTGAAATGTCCTCATGACCCCCTATTTATGCCCACTGTGTGGAAGTTCCATGTATCTGTAAGTATATTTGGTTATTGAATTCAAAATAGTTTCCTTTGAGGATGAATTCAAATATTTGTTTCAAATTGTGGACTGGTAGAGGTACGTTTAGGCCATAAAATTGAGTCATGGCGTTGAGACAGTATTGTATGCCCTCATTTTGAGGGATATTGGTGTAAAGAGATTTGACATCCAGAGTGGCTAGCAGGGAGCCCTTTGGAATGATTGTCTTGTTGTTCATTATTATTTGTAGGAAATGTTTGCTATCTTTTTTTTTTTTTTTTTTTATATATTTATATATTCAATCCAAAAAATTTACGTTACAAATTACTTAATACACTACTTAAACTACTTTACAATACTACGACGACGATACCAAGAGGAGCAAAATACTATGACAACCCCGAGGCCTTAAAAAAAAAGAAAAAAAAAAAATTTAAAAAGAAAAACATTTAAACGAAAACCAGACATAATTATTAAGAAAGATATGGATAACAAAAAAAAAAAATAAAATAAAATAAAATAAAAAATAAACAAAACAAAAAGGGTGTTGCAAAGAAAGAGTGCTTGGTGGCTGCGTGGTTTGTAGCAGAGTTTGGAAAGATCTGCTATCTTTGATATATGAGGGGATTGTTTGGACTATTGGTTTAAGGTAGTAGTCCAGGTATTGGGAGAGTTTTTCCATAGGTGACCCGCAGCCTGAGACAATTGGTCTTCCTGGTGTGATTTCATCGATTTTTGGTTTATGTATTTTGGGTAGTAAGTAGAATCTAGGAGTACGGGGCAAACTACTAGGTTCTAAGAATTCATAAGTTTGAGTAGAGATATTTTGTTTTGTCAGAAGATCTGTAAGAAATGAAATGATTTGAGCAGTTAGTTCTGGAATATCGTTGGTTTGACATTTTCCATAGTGAGCCTCGTTTTCAAGCTGTTTTGAGGCCTCAGCTAGGTATGACTCAACGGGCCAAAGGACACTAGCCCGGTTGATGATTTTTAGTATTCACCAAAACCTGGCCCCTCCACAGCGGTACACTTGGGATGTCCGAAAATTGTTTGTTCCAAGAATTCTCGAACTCGTTAAGCCGGATCTCCACTAGGCGGAAAATGTTGAGGCGAAAAAATTTCCGGCAATCTAATTGGCTGAACGAATGTCGCCGTTGAAAAATGTCGAGCTGCGAATAGTAGGATTACGTTCTACTTTTCGCGGCTCGACATTTTTCCGCCTAGTGGAGATCCGGCTTTAGTCTCTGCTCGTTTTCGGTTATCGCTTTCGATACCGATCAAACATTTTCGGTCGTGTGGATCGAATCGAGCCTTCGATTAAGGAACCAGCCCTAAGAATGCTTTGCATCTCTCTCTGAAGCCTTTGCATCAATTAAGAAAGTAACGAATAAGAATGACAACTATGGAAGGTGATAGCAACACAAAAATAATCGTTCATAGTCTGGAAGAAGCAATGGTGCATTTGAGGGAACACGAACTGCAGCACACTTTGCGTTTCTCTGCATTCATGACGAAGAAGGACTTTGGCCAGACAGGTAAGTTGCCAACTATAACCGCCCTGTCCCTTACCTATGATATGAAATTCGTTCCGTATTTGGAAATTAAATGAGATGTCTCTTTGTTAAATGTACAGATTGGTCGTTCACAGAAAAGTACATTTTAAACATGCCAATTTAAAATGAAAATTGCAAAAAATTTCCTGCAAATCTTAAAGAACTGGGGTACCGAGACCCCACAACAAACCATAATTTCTACCTCTGGGCATAGTCTTTGGTTGTTCAAAAGACTATGCTCTGGGCCCAAAACGACCGACGATATAGGGCCCAGGAAATCTTATATTCAAATGAATTTTCAAGTGTCCTTCAGTTATTTACTTAACTGTACCTTTCTTAATTATGGTTTTGTAGACGTTTATGGAAAAAAGCACAAGATCCTTTGGCATGATGAGGATGGAGACTTCCCAGGAATTCCTTTTGCCATTCTTAGCCAGAAATACTTTGACTGCCAGCATGGCATTGACCGCAATAAAGCAGCAAAAATCAAACAGAGAAAACAGATGGAAAAGAAAGCTGTAAGTTGATACTGAAAACCAGTAACTTAAGTGTGAGTACCTTCCTATACGTGCTACCGAAAACAATGTCTCACCAAGTTTTCATGAAAATAGTTTTCCTGAATACTGCGTTATTATAGCTAACAATAAATTATAAAAGATTATAATAATAAATAGATTATAAAAAGTGTTATTATTGCACCCACAGCAGTGACAGCTACAAAACCTATATATGTGAGGGTTGATGCTTTTGGTGAGAGTGGTGCTGATTTTAAATGATTCATTAAGTTACTGCCAGGATTACTCCAAATATCCTGCTATGTTATGTGCACACATAACAACACGTTTATATCTTCTCCCATACTAAAATCGAAATTAAATGTAAAATGAAATCAGGAAAACAATAGTTTCAAGTGGTCTCTCAGTTAAAGGTGGATTAATAAATGATATATTACAAGTTAAAAATGTATTCTAAAAACAGGTATGTAGTTTAAATGGCAGGGATAGCATTAAAAAGGTCAGCATGACTTAATGTTTCCATTAACATGGCCCTCCATATTTTTGTCTCTAAAGTTGAGATTAAACAAAATAGTTAAAAGCTGGCCCAGGCCAGGTTCAGAGTACAGTCTACTTGTGTATATTTTGCCTGTGGCTTCGTGTGGTGGGTTTGTGGGTGTTTCTTCGGCCTATTTATGGCAGCTTATTGATACAACTATGTCTATTCCCTATAAACACTGCATTCTCAAAGATTGTTGGTTACAGTTACAGCTTTTAGAATTTTAATAATAAAAATCTTCATTCAAATAGCTCCTCCAAGCATAAGCGTAGGGAAGAAACAATCTAGGGGGCTGCCCTACGAAAAACCCATTGTTTACGAAACATTTTGCCCAACTAAGGGCAAAATTTTGCCTGAAAGGGCCTGATTTTGAAAATTCCGCCCCCAGCCCCCACACCTCGTACGCTTATGCCTCCAAACTAAAACTGTTTGAACTGCCCTCTCCAATACTGTATGACTTATTAATGCATGACTTATTATTGCATTGTGCTGATTTATCCAGTGGTGGGAGGGGGCAGGGGAAAATGGTATCCTACAGATACATTTTTGTTACTTCTTTCAATTACACTTTTTGGTAAAATTTTTAAAGTGGGGATGGGCATTTATTCTCTAATACCCACCCCTGGCCACGCCATGGATTTATCAGTTCATAGTCAATCATTTTCCAACATTACCCATTTTACCCTTCAGCTTAACCATTTCTTACCCCTGCAGACCCTGCTGTATGGAGGGAATTTCTTGAGGAGAGCAAATTGAACTGATTAAAATCATAAGCAAGTACTCTAGCTACAATAACACTGAAAAACTCTCATCTTACAACTGAAAATGGAATTATCAGCTTTCAGTAGCAATAACGACTCACTTCTGGGCCTAGTAGATCGTGGTAAAGCGTTTTTGATCCAAAAATGTGAACTGAATGTAAACGATAAATTGTTCAATCACGTAACCTCGTTCGTTGGCGTCTCTCTTGTGTTCTCGCCGTCTTGCCATTTCTTGCTCATCATCGGGGTTCGGTGGAGCGAGAACAGAATCACGAAATTAAGAATTCTCGGCACAAGCAGATTTTGTTGATACCGAGGATACACTGCTGCCAGCTGGGAAGGAGCCAGGTCTTGGTGAATACTAAAAATCATCAACCCACTAGCCCCTCCGTTGTCGGCTCTTTGGGTAATAATATCTTTTTTGTTTGGCTAGTGTATCGATAGCTTTTATTTCATTCACAGGGAGGTTAGATGTCCCCATGTCTTTCATATTATTTATATGGTTGTTGATATCTTTTGTGATTGCATCAAAATATTTTTGTAGGGGCGGAAAAGTATCTCCTGGTGGGACCCAGGTAGATGCCAATTTGAAAGGTTCATTGTTTTATTGTATTTGGTGGTGAAAAAAATGAAATTGGAGTTTCATTCTTCGGATAAATTCATGAAGACCTTTTGTAATATCTATTCGCGGTACCCATGTTGGAGTTGGTACAAAGGATAGACCTTTTTGAAGGAGCTTGGTTTCACTATCAGTTAGTGTAGTTGTACCCAAGTTCACTATGTTGTTAATTGGATCATATTGTAAAATCGCGTTGCGCAGTTTCTTTTTAATCACATTTTTGCCAATTGTACCGTGTACTTTTTTCCGATTTTTCTTCAAAATTTTCTGTAATACGGTCCTCTTCCGATCTTTGCCTTTAACCTTGTCCGAGTGAATTCTAAAATCTATTATAATGGCAGGGGGAGGAAAGAGAAGACACATTTAAGGACCCGATTGAAATGTCAAGTTAATAAATTGAAAAAGTATACATATAAAATTGGAAAGTTCATTGTCTATTGTCTCTTCTATTATTTCTGTTATTGGCAGTCCTCATTGCGTTCTCCGTTATAATCCGGACAATGTCCGGTTCATACAGTTCTTTCAAATTGTTGATAATAGCTGTTATTCTCATAGATTCCTCCTGTTGTAGGGCGTGGTGATGATCTCTCATGATTTGACATAAACTGTTTCTTAAATTAGCTACTGCCTCGTGGTACCGAACAGTGAGGTTGTGGCTTAGGCCCTTGGTGAGATCTGAGTTGAAACGAGGGAAAATGAAAGGTGGAAAGTAGCTAGATTCTATGCTCCGTGAGAAGAAAGCCTCTTTAGTAAGATGATAGTTCTGAGAGCAATAGTGTCGAGACAGATCGGCTACGAAAGATTGAGGAAGAGGTAATGGTACTCGCTCAATGCGCACTGGAGCAGAAACAAGAACTAAGCTCAGAACTTAGTCTTTGTTATCTGAGCATACAATAGATCCAATTCCCCCTCTTCACCAGTCACAGTACTGCCTTCGCAACCAGGATGTCATTGGGCGTGTAAATGCAAGGACAGAGATATTCAAGTTGACTTTCTATCCAAATTGTTTATCCGAATGGAATAAGCTTGAGCCTGAACTGAGAGGTGCACCTTCTATTGTTGTTTTTAAGAAAACTCTTGTCAATAATCTGTCCTCTTGCAAAATCTGTTTATGGAATTCACGATCCTAAAGGATTGTCCCATCTTACTCAACTTAGAGTTGGTCTTAGCAAGTTAAATTTCCACAAATTCAACCATAATTTTAGAGATACCATAAACCCGATGTGCCCAACAAGCGATGGTATTGAGGATACGGCGCACTTTTTGTTGTTCTGCCCCTCTTTTGATGCTCAACGACAAGATCTTCTCGCTGGAATGGTTGAATTATTACGACCATTTGTGCAAATCACCGATCTCTAAAATGACGCTTTGACACAGCTTTTATCATATGGTGATCAAGACCTTTCTTATGACCTGAATAAAAATATACTCGAATTGACCTTATGTTTCATTCGCGAAACTGGTCGCTTTGGCTCAAATCATTCAACCCTCAGCTATGCACAAAGCAACCACCACATCGTTAATGTCCTTTTACTTTGCAAATTCTGTTTCACATCAGATGTCAGGAATTTGAAATTACTTCAAAGCACGTAAACTTATCGCAACCCTGACCTTACATCTGATGTGGAACCGAATCTACAATCCTGGACATAATATGTTGAGAAAATCTGCACCCCCCTTCCCCCCGTTCAATGTTGGTTATGGTGAGGTAACATTTGCTGCCATGCTCCAGAAATTACCCAACATTGAATGGGGGGAGGGAGGCCAATAGTGGGCCATCAATTCTAAGTGCTGTCACAAGGCGTTTGAACTCCATGATGACCTCAATTTTTCTCAACAATTTTGTCCAGGATTGTCTGAAAATCATGACAAAAAATTGCATGAGGGAAAAGGAGGATTGAATGTTACGCTTTTTGAACAACTGTTTTTTCATGTTTTACAATGCTTTTCTTTATGCGGATGAGCAACAATCATTTTGGCACTTTATGTGACTATATTATTCTCACTCCTTTCAAATTCTATCAATGATATGACGTCACTAAGTCGTCAAAGGAAAAGGGCCTTGTTTGAAAGCTTTACAGGGCTGTGGCGGGAAATCAATTGCAGGAGGTGTTTTACGAGGCCAGGAAACAGTGACTGAAGCATTTTAGTTTCAAAAGCAGTGATCTATTCATTTTAACAAGCATGTTCTTATGTGACGTCAGAAATGACAAATATAGTAATCGCAATCTTTATGAAAGAAGGCAACGTGGTGTAAGTAACTACATAAAAGAGTCAATCAGAAGACAGAGGCTTTTTCGTTAGGCTGTCTGCACTAACGCACATTGGTTTTACATAAGCGTACATCAAGGCTATGATGAATACAGAAGAAATGATGGATCAACCTTTGCACAAATAAACACCCTAAAAGGGGCAAACCAAACCCTTTTCAATACCATCGCAACCAAGTATTGCAGTATATTTATGTACATCTATGATTGACGAGAAGTTCCCTTGAACACACAACTTGCATTCAATATTTATCTACTTTTCAGCAACGATTTACCATAGGATACCACGGTTTACCAAACGATTTACCGTTGCTAAATGTAACAATTTCTCATTGATGACATGAACGTCATCGAAATGGCATTGTGTGTTTGCAATATTGCAACATTGTCCATGACATGAATATTTGTTTTGCAGTTTGTACCATTGTTTCTGGTAATTGCAACGGTTTACCGCTAAAAATCAGAGAAAAAGGAAATCCAATACAGTTCTTTCTGTATACTTTTTGCGGTAAATCGTTCTTAAACTTACAAACAGCTATCTCTCATAATTTCATTTTAAGTTTAGGAGAGACATGTTACATGCGTTCATAACTGCACACATTTTACTCATTTAAATAAACTACGTACAGGGTGTCCCAGAAAATTTGTGCCCCGTTTGCCTGAAGATTGCGACAAAGCGGCAAAAGGTCCTCACCATACTTTTACTTGATGCTGCTCTTCAGATGTTCAATTAAAGTTTGCTACCATCCCCATAAAAATCTGTTGAGAAATGATGGAGCTATGACGTTCAGAAGGCCAAATTTCCCTGATGACTGAAACCAGCGGTCGGCCATTTTGTTTGACTATTTTGCAACGATAAGCAGCTTCATGGATGAGCTGAAACAGTAACCTCCAATTTCATAGCTCTCGTGAAAGTTTCAATAATCATCAGAGAGATCAGTATTTCTTACCCCACGACCCTTGATAGAATGTCAAAACGAAGACAAGGATCCCAAGATAATAAACAACCAAACGGTAATGACAAACATATAGTCACGTTTTGTTTGCAGGTGTGAGGAGTGTCTGAACTAATTATTTAGTTTATTGATCAGTTCAAAATCTTTTGCCCCTCTCGTTTCTTTTAGTTCATTGTTTTCGGTAGTAAATCAACAATTACTTGTAACAAAGAAATCTATGTAGGGAAGGCGGCAAATTTAATTTGAAATATATTTTTGTCGAGACCTTTGATGTTTTACTACTTTGGGAATTCTTATCTTCATTTTTGCATTCCATCAAAGATCGTGGGGTACAAAATAGTTGCACTCTCTGATGATTATTGGAATTTTCATGAGAGCTATGACATTAAAGGCTGCTATTTCAATTTATCCATGAAGCTGTTTATCGTTGCAAAATAGTAAGATAAAATGGCCGACCGCTGGTTTCAGTCAACAGGCAAATTTGGTCTTCTGAAAGTCATAGCTCCATCATTATTCAACGGATTTTCACTGGGACGGCGGCAAACTTTAATTGAACATCTGAAGAGCAACATTATGGAAAAGGTTAGTGAGAATGTTTTGTTGTTTTGTCGCAATCTTCAGGCAAACGGGGCACAATTTTTCTGGGACACCCTGTACATTGCAAACCCTCATTGAAACAGCGGTAAATCGTTTGGTGAACCGTGTGGTAATTCGTGCTGTATACGTTATGTTGTATTTCCTTATCAAAGCACTAACATGTGAAGCAATGAATTTTGCTCACCATGCTTTAGTATTTAAGTCTTCTGCAGTTATTTTTCGTCAGCATCTGCATTCGTTTCTGCATTTGAGTCCCCTGAGTCTATTGTTTTATCAATAATGGCTATGGGAAACTGAACCATAGAATTGCACGCTCACTGAACTGGTCAAGTGTTTCATTCTAACGATAGCAGTTTAGGCCTACCGACATTTTGTTTGTGTCCAACAGTCTTGGCAACTCGCGATACTTCTTTTTAGCAGTGATGATATATGGTTGCAGTGGAATACTCAGGACACCTTTATGATTTCTTTTATTGAAAGTCCCTTTTCAGCATGCAAGTACCTCCAAGAATTGATACAACTTTTCTGGAAAGGATCTTTTGAACGCCATTATGGCCTAAAGTAAACTGCGTCAGGCCAGTTACTTCATGTATGCCTCCTTCATCACAATTTAATTTTAGAATATTGCTGTCCCCAAGCCCCACCTACACAAACAACAGAGCAGACAAATATGTCCGGAAGAGTACATGCAGTTGAGGTGTCAGGCAGAATTGATTTCATGTATAACAATGTACTGTTGACATTGTTCTCAATGTTATAAGATGATGGGGGCATAAAGCCCCCACCATGCCCCACCCAACTCTTCCCACTTGAAACCCCAACTATAACAGCAGTCTATGAATATCCTGAACGTGCACAGATACTAAACAATAGCATTTTAGGAGATCTCTTATGATCTTCCCATGTTGTACAAGTGCATCTTTCAATGAGCTGTTGCCTTGACATTGATAAAATGAATATATGAAATAAATAAACGACTATGAAATCATTAAATTCGATGCTAATTATCAAATTCATATCGGACACCACAGTCGCTATTGTATTACCACATAGAGTTTAATGAAGTCACTGTTGCCTTCCTCGACAAGAATAGTTTTTAGAGTAAGCTACTGAATACGTAAAGTCTCTTCTTTGCAAAACTCAGACAATCCTGGACATAATATGTTGAGAAAATCTGCGCCCCCCTTCCCCCCGTTCAATGTTGGTTATGGTGAGGTAACATTTGCTGCCATGCACCAGAAATTACCCAACATTGAATGGGGGGAGGGGGGCCAATAGTGGGCCATCAATTCTAAGTGCTGTCACAAGGCGTTTGAACTCCATGATGACCTCAATTTTTCTCAACAATTTTGTCCAGGATTGTAGTTTAGTAGATACTAAATTGTTCGTAGCGTTTGTTGTATTTAGGTTAGCATTGCGTGTCTTTTCATATTGGCCATGGGGTAGTCATTGTCGTTCGCTCCCCATGGTATCATCCCTGTAGTATTGTATAGTAATTAGATCCGTATAGTAGAATGTAAGATTTGTTGTATTACTTTTAATGAATAAAAAAAACAGGCACAAGACAGGGACAATTGAAGAAGATTCTGTAGAGGTGCTATGGCCAATCGTCTCAACCATCCAACCGTTTAGTGATGGTGATGCAGAAATTCAAGTGTTGATGAGAAGATAATCAACTGTGCGTCAAGAGATTCCTTCATTGTATTGTCTTTAATTGTGTGCTCAAGTCATGCATGAAACAAGGCAAAACGCTGTTCAAATTGGAATGGCTTTGATAACGCTACTACGGGTGCTTGGGGACTGGGACCCCGGGGGTGGGGACCTAGGTCCTCGAAAACGGGATGAGGACCTCGAGGGCTAGGACCTCAAGAACGGGGGCCTCAGGAGGGACTGGGGTTTCTTGGGATTTTTGCCGACTTAACACTAATTCCTAATACCAGCACGTGTTAACCAACTAAAACGGAGCAACATGAACGGGCAGCATAAACAGAAGCAGTGTGAACAGAAGATGAAATTGAAAACTAAGTTTCTCCACAACAAAAATCACAAAAACTAAGACCTTGATCTCGAAAACGAAGACCTCAAAAACGATTCCAATCATACTTTAAGGGTCTCAGATGTTTTTCAAAGATACACCAAAATGACTGTAGCTGAGAGGAAACTTTTTAATGTTGATATGTCTTCGGGTCAGTTTATCGAGCAGAAATATTTTTCAAATCCTTTTACTGGTGACAGGGATGACAGAATTTTTAATGACAGAGATGACAGAATATCTTTAAAACATGAAGATAAGCCCCTAGTCACCACCCCGGTCACTTGAAATGAATCATTAAGGTATTATGTGATTGCCGAGTTCAGGAATTGGGTTCAGGTTTCAATTTAAAATTCTGGACTCTGATAATGTACAGATTTAGGGTAAACAACAATAGTTTTGTGGATCTGTACTGAATAGTGAAGCAAGTGTTTAAAACCTCAAGTATATCTGGAATTGGGTATCAAATTCTCACCTTAAAATTCCTTTTAGGTATTCTAAAGGAAAAATCTGAATCGAACGATAGTTTAATCCAATTCGTGGAATGTTTGGATTTGCGCAAATGTGAAAGAACAGTTAATTTTCTAGTCTCCAGTCAATGAAACATTCCAACTCGAAATTCAGTCGTTTGTGAAACAAAACGTTCCGTTGAGTTGTATAGATATGCCCAGTTCTGACATAGATAGGCCTTTTAGTACCTTTGGTACACAATGGTACTTTTGAATAGACTAAGTAGCAATGAGTTGGCATTTGCTATTTCTCAACTAAAATTTTCTTCGTAATCAATATCGCTAAAATTGCATGTTTCTAGACATGAATCAGCAAACTTTGACATTTTCTTGATGAAAATTTCCGAAAATTATACCCTTGGGCCAGGAGTACGAAAAAGTACATAGAACCCATTAGAGCGACTCATGGAACCCATGGTTTTAAACTATTTTGGGGTCTTAGCTTTCGAGGTCTTAGTTTTCGAGGCCTTAGTTTTGGAGGTCTTCGTTTTCAAGGTCTTTGTTTTCGAGGTCTTAGGTTTTCGTTTTTTGGGGTCTTAGTTTTTCAAACACCCTGTCATACTTCTTGTGTTCCTTTTCAGCAGTGTCACAGAAGGAATCAAAGAAACCGAAAAGTAGGTCTTCTGGAAGAAATTATGTCCGCTGGTCAAAGGAAGAGTCTGCATTGGTAATGGATTATTTTATGTTTAATATCAAGGCAAAGAAATGTCCTGGGAAAAGTGAGTGCATGAAGTGCATAAATAAATATCCAACTTTGGAACAACGAGATTGGAAGACAGTTAAGGATTTTGTAAGAAATCAAATTGTCAAGTCTCAACGACTTGCAAAATAAATCAAACTTTAGTTTTGTTTGATTACGTTGATCCGACTTACACCTTTATCTATTGACCGGATTCATTCACACTGATGACATAATGATAGTAACACAGATTTAAAGTGTCTTTGGTTCAAATAAAGACATATAAAGAGATACAAGAGAGAGTTCATATAGAGTTCATGTAGTTCATATAGAGTTCATACAGAGTTCATATAGAGAGAGTTCATGTAGAGAGAGTTCATATAGTTTTCATGCTGCGTTATGCAATTGTGAAAAATTTTTAAGTATCTGCATCAAAATAATGACCACCGGGAGAGAGACGGTCAAAGGATATACCGGGTGTCCCACAGATTTGGTTTCATTTTCTTCACACCCTAACAGATCTAAATTCCTACTTTTGTCGCGAAAACCAGGACTTACTTTTCTACCATCCTACTTCAAACACATTGCTGTGCCAGGTGGAGTGGACTTCACTGCCTCCTTTATAGCGTCTTCCAAGATCCCTGGTTGTAATCGTTGGGGTAGCTTGTCTTCGTATGGATGAAACTTGTTGAGAACAGTTTCACTGGGAAGAGCAAATATCATTTTAGCATTTAATGGGTTATGAACTCCAGGTTTTACATTTGAAAGGATTTGCTGACCTGTGTTTCTGTATCCTGAGAAAAACCTGATGACACTTTCATCAAAGACATCTTTTGCTCCTTTCCAGAATGCCTTTGTGATATGGCTGTACTCCATAGTGCTAGTATTTTCTAGGAGATAGAAGCACATATTTTCATTGATGAAATGAAAGATCAAGGAGTTTCAAGGGAATCGTTTGCTTGCTATCCCCTTTGCCAGATTAGATATAATGTTTGGCATTTTATTCCTGGAGAGCATTTGGCAACCAGCCACACAGTGCTTTAAGAATTCAAGAAAATCTGAATTCAACATGCTGAAAGAATCTGGTGTTAGGCCCCGTTTACACAAGTACGGTTCCACAAAAGTACGGTTCCACAAAAGCTCAGTTTCAGTACACCTTTCGCGTTCACATGAGACCGGTTCCAAATTAGTTTCACTTTGGTGTTCCGTTTACACGAGGCCCAGTTTGATGGAGAATGTTGAGGTTCACCCGTAGCTGCGATGTAATGCGTAGGCGCTAGCCAGCGAAGACAAAGGATAGCACGCCAAAGTATTTCATGTCTTTTCAGTTCTTTACCGCCATTTTGGAGTGCAAATCAACCAACGGCTAACGTCTCGAACATGTCAACTTCTACAGCCCAAAGAAAAGAAAAAACAGAGAAAGAGAAGTCATATGTTTGGACTGATGAGGAGACAGCATTGCTGGTCAAAATAGTGATTGATTACAAGGCTTTGAAGGCAAATTTAGGCCTTGACTGGGAGACCATTAAAAACAGGTATGAAGAAATAACGACCAGATTTCGTTCTAGTTACCCAACAAAAGTAAGTGGAGCCAGTATTTAGGAGTTCCCAAAAAGCGGCGATACTTCAATAATAACAAAGGAAAGGGTCTGTACTAAAATTAAGAGAATAAAAACAAGCTTTCGGAAAGCTGTTGACAGCGGTCGTCGAAGTGGTGGAGGCCGTGTTGTCCTACACTGATGTTTCTTCAGAGTCGCAAAGCAATTGGGGAGATGGATCATCACTGCCTCCTGACTCTAACTCAATGGTGAACAGTGATTCGGAAAAGGAGAAGGAAGAAGATGAGGAAAGTGTTGGTGGGGTACCAAAGATAAAGGATATGGGAGCTTGCAGAAGAAACCTTCTGAATCATCTGAAAGAAAAGAAAGATGCAAAACTAACAAAGAGAATCTCAACAGAAGCTCAGCTGTTAGATGCTGCAAAGCAAGAGATTGCAATCAAGAAAAGAATTGTTGAAAGCATTGAAGACTCAGAGAAAAGGCATGAACAGCAAATGAAAACATTCAATGAGACAATGGGTGCCCTCACATCTGCAATTGGGAATGGCTTTGCCATGCTACAAGGATTGATGCAGAAGCAAATGCACCAACCCCAACCATACTTTCAAAGTCCTACAAGATTCATGGGCCAGCAGTCTTTCAGTGGTCAGCAATTTAATGTCAACAGTCAACCAGGCAATGGAGAAAACCAACAAGTAAGTTGCAACAACAGCCAGCAAAATTTTTACAAATCATACCTAGATGATGATAACTTTTAACAGATACAATCATTAAACAAGCTACATAGGTGTCTAAAATGTTCCTAGCTCTAATACATCCATGTGAAATAATGAATGGTGTATTTCAAAAGTAATTTTTATCTTGAAACCTTGTTTCTTTTTTGTTTGAGATTGAAACCTGTTTTGGTTTGCATTGCTACACTAGTTTATGGTGAAAAGCCAAATGAATTGCCAATCTTTCCCATATTGTTTCTGCAGGGAGAAACAAAGTAGTACTTTGGAAAAAGTTCCTCTTGCAGATGGGCATAAGCCCTTCAAAATCAGGAAGGCTCAAATGCCTTTCTTTTCCATTAAATTCATAAAATGAGGGGCATGCTACGAACACCTGGTATTATTGTTAGTTTAACCATTAAAATCAAACATCCCATGTTCATTGTTTTCCATGTCTATAACAAAACCAATAACAAAACCAATAACAAAACAAGTTTAAAATTGTTTATGTGGGAAATTATTTTTGATGTCAGTCAAAGTACTTCAGGAATATGTTTCTAACTCTCTTTCCACTGGCTTCATCGCCGTTACCAAGTGAATATTTGTTCCCTAAAGTGGGAGGTTGAAACTCTTCATGATACTTCATTGCACTCTGCATTTCATCATCTCCAACCCTCGTTGTGAATTTCGCAATAGTTGTGCAAAACAAAGCAAGAATAAATAAGATATGGCAGGAATCCTTGTGCAACATCCATTTCAATTTTGAGACATCCAAACCTTGCTTTAAGCCTTCCAAAGGAACATTCAATTACCATCCTAGCAGATGATAATCGATAACCAAACAACTGCTCTGCTGCAGTGTTACCACCACCTGGAAATTCTTTCATGAGGAATGGTAATAGGGGATAAGCTGGGTCCCCAAGTATACAAATAGGAACTGGATCCTCATCTTCAACAATAACTTTCATGCACCTTGGTATTTCTTCTTGTCTTAGACATTTGTTAATGGTAGAATTAGCAAAAATTCTAGCTTCATGTACACTGCCAGGCCATTTTACTACAACATCTGTGAAGCAATACCTGTAATCACACACTGCCTGCACATTGAATGAGTAACGGTTCTTTCGATCAAGAAAGTCAGTAGGGTTTTCACTAGGTCTTCTAATAAGTACATGGGTGCCATCTATTGCACCTATGCATTGAGGAAATCCATGTCTCTCGTAAAACTTTGAAGCTGCAGTTTCTATCTCTTCTTTTGTCTTTGGGAATTTGATATAGATTGGACCAAGGTGAATAGTTATGACCATTGAAACTCTTTTGACGATATTTGAAACAGCAGCTCTTGAGATGCCAAACGAGTTTGCAACTTTCCTGTACCTCCCCTCATCTGACACGTAATACAAAAAAACAGCCACTTGCTTCTCGACAGATGTTGGAATGCGCATATTTGTCCGTTGTCGCAGCAGAAAATGTCTCAGTTGGTCACACAGGTTCAAGAAGTTTTCCCTAGACATCCTAAAATTTTCCCTCCATTCCTCTGGAATGACTACTTGTCGCACAAAGTTTAACCACCAAACACTGGTTCGATCAGGCTTTTGCCAAAATCGTCTGTCCTTTTGCTTCCTTGCACTTGCACTTCTTGATTTCAACGCAATCAGTCTCCTTGAACTTTGTTCAGCCAAGGCTACCAACCTGTTTCGTCTTGCTCGATGAACGTTTGTTAGATACGTTGCAAGAAGATAACCAAAGTTCACCGGGATGGTATAATTTAAGATCCAAGATCCAAGATCCGAGAAATTAAGATCCGAGAAATTAAGATCCGAGAAATTAAGATCCGAGAAATTAAGATCCGAGAAATTAAGATCCGAGAAATTAAGATCCGAGAAATTAAGATCCGAGAAATTAAGATCCGAGATATTAAGATCCGAGATATTAAGATCCGAGAAATTAAGATCCGAGAAATCCAATGCGTTCTTTAATTGAATTCCTATATATTTCGTAATTCAAGTGCAATGTATCTTGGTACGCCATCTTTAGCGTTCTTGAAAATGCCTGAAACGTAATTGAAAATGCCGGAATTTAGGAACACATTTAAACCAAAGAATCCGGACAGGGTGATAGGAAACTAAATTCATAGAGAGGAGTTGAAACTTGGTAGAGCGCAGGAAGGGAAACTGGGGGTTCAGGGGCAGGGGCTTGCCCCCGGGAAAATTATCCATGACTACGCCCTTCAGATCGGTGGAAAACGCCCAATTTTTGGAGAATTTGCCATGAAAGAATCAAAAGATCACGACTGGTGGTGTCCTTTCCAAAGAAGGTTTCAAAATAGGGACTTTGATATCAAGACAATATCGATTATTTTGAACTGCATAATATAAAAAGTGGTAGCTTGATAAATTCTGGTAGCTTCCTCAAATATAGATAAGTTTAAAGGGTCTGTTTCATCCAGCATTCCTTGCACGTGTCGTCTCTTGGTTGGCCTTTGTTGTCGCCATTTTCATGGGCCATGAAAATGGCGACAACAAAGGCAAACCAAGAGACGACACGTGTAAGGCATGCTGGATGAAACAGACCCTTTAAATTGGGACTTCGTCTCGAGGGGCATTTCACTCCAAAAAATCTCGTACACCTTTGGCAAAAATCCTTTTGTTTTCAAGAAAAATCCATCAAAATCCGTACAAATCCTTTTGTTCTGAAAAAATCTCGCACGCCCCCTCCAATGAGTGAAGTGCCCGTTGCTTCGTCTCCTAAACACAGAAATTTTGACATTTTGCATCTACAAATATTATGTTAAATGTTGGGTCTGTCACAAAACTGCTTTCAATATTCTAGGTCATGTTAAACTCAAGAATTTTGGTCTGGATCTAGGCAAATTTCTTTTGGGTCTATGTGTTTTGGGTCTCACTTGGACGCCCCGTTTACAATGAACACATCTTTGATGGTCATGGTATAGACATAGGAACTGGGGGCACTGGAGGCACTGGGGGCACGTGCCCCAAGATTTTCCAACAAAAGAAGAGGTGCCCTTTTTATCATTTGTCTTGCCCCTAAGTTTGAGAAGCTTCCTACGTCATGGGCATTGGCAAAGAAAAGTGAAGAAACAGGCACAGCGTAATAGCATAATATGCATATCTGCAAACAAAACCAAACGAAACACAAAACTTTTGCAAGAGTAGTGAAACTCGTAACTCGTTCATTGACTTGGCATTCACATATATCAGATTAATTAGTTGACTCTCATCAGCACTCATATCATATTTGATGACGTCTTGATTCTTTCATCTGTCTCTTTATGTAAAAGTTCTGCCCCATATTCACAGAAGTTTTGAAAAAAATTAGATATTTAGTATTGCCTTTCTGCGAGCAAAACTGAACAACCAATCCTGTAGTTATATACGACCAGACAACAACACACAAGGCAATGGTAACCTCTCAAGAAGGTGAATAACGGTATTTCTTCTCTGATTTTATGCGAAAGGTTTTCCAGAAGCACAATAGCACAGATGACAGCAACGACGGAGATGAATATAAGAAACTAGTACTAGGATGGAGAAAACTTAAGAAACCGTAGTACCATGTTCGAGAAGTCCCAATCATCTTTTTAAAAAACCAAACTAAGGAAAATTGCGGGAAAATTGTTCTTGATCCTTTGTGGGAGGGGGGGGGGATATTCAAAATCATTCTATGCTCTGAGCGCAAAGAATTTGTTTTCTTTGTTAAAATGGTGCTGCATGTCAAGAAACAAATACCGGGCGGTGGTAGAAACCACTTCCCAAGAAATGAGAAACTAAGAAACTTTAAGTTGTAAAAAGGTGAAATTTTCAAGTGAAATTAAGACTGCGTTCACATGATGCCGGCACATTTTGAAAACGGTGAAAAATGTGGCAGCTGCAAATTTCAACTTAGCGTTCCCACGATACTGGAAAAATGTGAAAACGGTAGGAACTTAGACGACAAAAACTTGTTGCAACACTTTGATGCCAAGAAGCGTACCTACGCCTTAAAAAGTCGATCAGTCTCATTCCAAAAGTGTCTAAAAATGTTCTGTTTTCATCATTTTCAGGTGTTTACATGATGCCGTTTCCAGAATCTGTCGGTTAGAGTTCCGTTTGCAAAATCTACCGTTTTCAAAATCTGCCGGCGAAAAATGTGCCGTTTTCGTGTGAACAGGAGGCCTATCCGTCGAATTTTTCACCGTTTTCAAAATGTGCCGGCATCGGGTGAATGCAGTCTGAGAAAACTTTAGTAGTGCGGGCTAGTAAATGTAAAGCCGCCGCCCTTCCGATCTTTATTGTGCAGTTCTGATGAGAATCAACAAATTACTTTCACATGGCCTTGATTTCATTTAGACAAAAAGGCTTTATTTACTACACGCAAATAATTATAGAAAACCGTTCATAAGAAACTATGGTAGCCTCTATCCAGGAAATCTAGAAACTCTGCAAGAAATGATCAGAGGTCAAGATCAAAGCCAATATTCTTATGCAATATGGGTGTATTTCAATCTACATGAAATTCTTTAAAAACTTTTTTAACTCGAATGGGCTTAAAGGGAAAAGACATAGTGATATCTCTGTAAATAGAGGCTAAAACAAGAAACGCCTACACTACCACTGTTTCTTTGAATGAAGCCACGAGTTTCTTCTAATCTCCTAGCCCTCAAGCCTCGATACGAACCTCAAGCCTTCGAGCCTACGAGATATATACTTTGAGCTTCGAGCCTTCGATTCTTGGAGTTGTATTTCTAGCAAGATGAGGGAATATTGTATACCGCTGACCAAAGTGCCCCGTGGCGAAAACCATAAAAATTGAAGCTTCTGTTCATGCATTCATTTTGCTATCTCCAAATACGTAGCTTCTTCAAAGAATTAGGCATTGAATTTCAGCAGACGATTTACTTTAAATTCCGTCTTTAACACTGACTAAAATGATTTGAATTATAGCGAATGAAAGCCTTTGGTATCGACAAGGCCACAGTAAGGAGTTGAAATCGCAAACGCTATCCATGTTGCGAAAAATTCTAGAAAAATAACTACACCAGGTAACAGTATGAGATTTTAAGGGTGCTTCGAGACATAACTAAGGTAGATGCTAGTAAAATCCGTTAGTTGCTCAAAATATCTTGTTGGGTGGGAAATTTATCTGCATTCGCAGAACGCAACCAGACTTACAAATCGAAAGCGCTCCAATCAAGCCACTCCATAAGAAATGTCTTGATTGCAAAAAATTCTAGAAAAATAACTACACCATGTAACAGCATGAGATTTTTAGGGAGCTTTGAGGCATAGCTAAGGTAGATACTAGTTGAATTTGTTAGTTTCTAAAAATATTTCATGGGATAGAAAATCGAGCTGTTATCACTGAACGCAATCTGCCATCCACTGGGGAAGTGTCAAAAGCAAAGCCACTCCATAAGAAATGTGTTGATTGCGAAAAATTCTAGAAAAATAACTACACCATGTAACAGCATGAGATTCTTAGGGAGCTTTGAGGCATAGCTAAGGTAGATACTGGTTTTATTCGTTAGTTTCTAAAAACACCTTATGGGGTAGAAAATTGAGCTGTAATCACTGAACGCAATCTGCCATCCGTTGTGGAAGCGCCCTAATCAAAGCCACTCTGTAAGAAACTTCTTTATCGCGAAAAATGATAGAAAAATAACTACACCATGTAACACTATGAGATTTTCAGGGAGCTTTGAGGCATAATCAAGGTAGATACTGGTCAAATCCGTTAGTTTCTAATAATATTTTGTTGGGTACAAAATTGATCTGCATTCACTGAGCGCAATCTGCCATCCGCAAGGGGAGTACCCTATCATAACAACTCCTGGACATCGTAATATCGTTTCCACAGCACAGCGCTAATTTCTTCCTCGTGTTTCATGTCGATCGAATCTCAGGGTACTGGGCAAGGGTACACTGCACTCTTCTTGTAGTCCCAGTGGACACTGCACTCGTCTCGTGTAGCTCCCTCTGTTTTGTCTGAGCTGTCATTTAGTCACAAGGGAGCACTGTGTATCACGAAACTTTCCTAAAGACCCTTAAATGTTTTAATGAAAGTGGCACAAAGTAACGCCTTTGTATGCCAATGTCTCTCGTCAGACCATGAACTGAGAATTGAAAAAGAAAATTAATCAACAATATGGCGTATGGAAATTGAGGATGCCGCATAGTTGTTATATCCTGGGCTCCCTGTGCTGATTCACGCATGGCAAATGCAACATTCCCTTATCTTATGCTGGACTCCCTGTTCTGATTCGCGCATGGCAAAAGCAATGTTCCTTCATCTTATTTCTAGCTACAGACATTCATCTTTGATGTTGATCAATCTGCACACATAAAGGCTTCAAGTTTCAAGGATTCCTTTTGCAGACATCAAGGATTTAAGTTCAAGGTTCTGGCTAGAATCCTTGCGAATTTGTAAAGTTTACATTCTGGCTTTTGTGACTGAAGTTTTGCATTTCTACCTTGTAGTTATAGTTCATGGTACTCCCTATCATTTGCTTGTAATGGTTCTGTTGCATTAGCTGGACAGTTGCATGTGAGAGGTAGTTGAGATCCAAATTTTCCAGTTCAAGGGCATGCATTCCTACATACCAATGAAATTCTTATGCCATTCGCCATTAGTCTCAAGTTCAACGTTACTGTTGAATGGTCCGTTTGTGAAATGTAAGACTTAAAGGTTCCAAGGCTCGAGGCTCGAGGCTTGAAGGCTCGACAAATCGAATACTCTGAAACTGCTGTAAAAGTGCAAATCAACTTAAAGGCCTTTAGATCTTCAATTGAAGAGGCTTGTTCCCTGTCCTAGATTAAGATTATCAAATTATGACCTATTCCACATTGTTCAGTGTTTATACTCGAACATAACGTATCAAATAAAAGGAAAACTTGACGAAGATGTATTGTGCACTGCAATGGAATCATTGGTGATTCTTTTAGAAATCTACCGGGTGACCCTCAGAAAAGTGACTAAACGCAATCATTTATAGACAAAGAAGTAGGTCGCCAACTGAAATGCTTCAAAAGTCTATCTGTCACTAAAAGACTATCCTACATTATGAGTATTTTTCGCATGTTTTCGGTACCGTAACCTTCAAAATTAAAAACCTTGAGGAAAAGAGCGTGCCTCAAATCCTAAAAAAGTCGTCAAAAACAGGGGATTGATTTCCAGCTATTTCAGATCTTCAAAACAGTTATGAGCGTGTTTGAGTGCAGACTGGGAATATGCAACTCAGTCGGAAGTTTCCAGTTAAAATTTATAGTCCTAAGATATTCCCAGGCGTAACTGAAACACTTTCCTCGTTGTTTTGAAGATCTAAGGTGGTTTTAAATCGATCCCCTGTTTTTGACGACTTTTAGAGGAAATCAAACAGGCTCTTTTCCTCGAAATCCTTCACTCCGGAAACTTACGGTACCAAAGGAAATTGCGAAAAATACTCATAACCTAGACTTTAAGTGAAAGAACAAAGTTTGAAGTATTTCAATCGGCCACTTACTTTTCGTTCTAAAAAATATTGCCTTGGGTCACTTTTTTCTGGGTCACCCGGTATCATCAAACGCAATCCATCTTGGACAAATGCCTCATTGATCACAGCGTTTGTCTCAAATCAGCAAGGCTGCAACTGAACGGCAATGAGCTCAAGTGTTAAAATATCAATAAAGCAAACTCACAGAACATCCAAAAACAGGTTCTTCTTCAGAGCTTATTTGTGCTCATCTGTTAGTCTTTGTAGTATTTCACCATAATCAAGAGCTTCCTTAGTGAAGGCTCTATTTAGTCCATTGTTCCCCTTTCGTACACAAGCAATGTTGGTGTGGTAGTACCTCTTGCTTATTTTGTTGAACACTTGAAGCACTCCAGCAGCATTCCGCTTCGATCCATGCTCAGGATGGCTGATAATCAAATCATCTGGTGGTGGATACGGTTTACCACTAGGCATTCTGGCAAACTTAACATGACAGCCTCCACAAACCTTTACTTGAGGGTGGTCTTCGAGCAGCTCCAAGTTGTACTCCTCTTCTTGGCTAGGAAACGCAATATGAGTGCCATTTCTTTGCACTATTTTTACCTTCAAAGGGGCATGGCTTTGGAATCTATCAGAAGCGTTTGTTACTGTCTCCACCGACAGCTCTGCTCTTCTTTTCCCCTTCTCAGACGGCTTCTTTCCTGCACCAGAGGACATCCCATACTTGGCTAAATTATCTAGATTAGGTTGCTTGTCGCTCTTGGCTGCAAACTTTGCAACCAGCTCTTCAAAATCACCAGTGACCTTTGAGGCAGCAACAACATGTGAACAAATCTTCGATTTCTTATAGGCTATGCATCCGTTTCTTGGGTCGTCTGGATCACATTTGTATTCGCCTGCCTTTATGCGCTTTACAAAATGGGGCCTCTCCTCTGCACTGCTGCTTGTTACATGGTAAGATCCTTTGCTGAAGGACGGAATAATTAAGCCCTTGTCAATGATGGTTGCTGCCTTTTGTAACAAGTTGAAGGAGTGCTTGGGATCAATACCACAAATTTGATGATCTGTTGTACCATGAAGTGAAAGTGTTTTCGGAGCCATAGCCTTTGGCTTTGCGATCTCTGCCGATAATTTGGAATAAAACTTTTGTTCATGCTTCATGCGTTGGTCGACTGAGAGCCTGTAGTACGATTCACCAATCTCAAATTCTTTGAAAGCTTCTGCTAAAATATGATCACCATCCCCTACAAAAGATGAACGGACTGTCTCGTCTTGGTTTTCATAAAATTCTTTCATTGTCTTGACAAATTCTTGTAGCTCTAAAGCCTTGTAATTTGTTTTCCGCTTCAAGGCTGCATTTATGCTTTCACTGGTGTTGGTCGTAAAGATTGAGTCTATCCCATTACGAGTTCTTACATCTTTCAGCATACTGCTCCTCATGTAGGATGTGACATTACTCTTGAACCAGTCGTGAAAATATGGCACACTGCATGATGTACCACGATACGGTGTCTCCCTTTCAATCCAATCTTCCTGCAGTGAGTCAACAGCTGCCTCAAACATATTACCATCATCAAGATCGCATAGGCCTTCTTTGTAATGTGTACCCATCTTCTCGCCAAAAATTTCTTTAACAAATGTGTCTGCAACTGCATTTGGGAGGTACGAGCAAAGGTGACTTTTGCAATTCTTGTTGCTGTGAAGGAAACATCTCAAAGAATCAGCAAAAGGCCAGGTCTTTTCGCAAGCTTGGATGAGATTCTCTTCGCCATCTGTTCCATAACATCTTAATGAATGTAACCTTGGATCAATGCTTACCATGGATGTTGTAGAATAGTGGTAACTGCTAAATTTCTTACGGTAATGGATGAGGGCAGGGCCCATAAAAACAGCACTTTTGCCTGTTGCTCTTTGCAGAATTGCCTGTGAACTAAATAATGTGGGGGTGAAGGCAAACTCTCCCAAGTCAAACGTGGGATCGATACATAGTACTGGGTGTTGTCCTCGAGGACCAGTGCAACATGAACGAATAAGCTCAGAAAATGATTTTTCTGTACCTATTATACACATAGGCTCTGGAGCAGCCTCAACTTTCCATATGAATGCCTTTGAGTGGTTGTTCATTGTCTTTTTGCACTGCTCCATCAAATCTGCAAGTACACACTTTGTACTTTGACAGCCTTGCTCTGATTTGACCTTGCTGCTGGCCTTCATGTTGACTGCTTGCCTATAGTTCCGTGGCAACGATGCTGAAGACTTTGCAGACAAATACCCACCGGCAAAGCTAGAAACACTGAAAAGTGCTTCTTTTGGGCTGCTGAGTGATAAGGCTTCAAAAAGACTTTCCCGCACACTTTTGGCTGTCTGCTTATAGGATGCAGCTCTTTTCCTGGCATTTCTGTGAGGTAACACTGCAAATGGATGTTCTTCACCATCGAAGATGTACTGTATAATGCATTATTGGAAGAATTTCTCACTACCACTACTTGGTTGTAACTTAATTATGCATCTGTGGAAATCCTTTGCAGATTCGTAGGTGCTGTTGTATTTTGTCAGGACAAAATAATCCTCATCTTCCTCCTTTTCAACTGCGTCACTCTCAACTTTCAAGGATTCAATTGCTGTTTCACTTGTTTTGCAATACACATGTTTCTTTCTACCCTGGCCACCTCTCGTAGCTCCGTTGTCATCTGCTGTGATATCAAGGTTATTATCAAGTGCATGTAAATTGACAATGAACATCAAGTTTTGTTGAACTCGGCTTGGAACTGACTGGCAAATCAACTTCGGATTGATTGCCGGATTTAGCAAGACTCTTGCTGCATCAAATGCAGTGATTCGCTTTTTCAAACCTGAATGTAGAACAGGATACTCATAAAAGAAGACAACGGGATTGAGATCTTAATTGATGTAGGTTTCTTTCCAAATGCTTGGTGTCTCACTTTTGGAATTATTGAAGACGGTTGTTTCCGGATGAAAGGAAACGTTTCCAGCATTGCTACCGTCCAGTCTATCCTCTTTTAAGGAATTTGACATCCTAATAAACGAGCTTTCATTCATGCATCTTTCGCTGCTGTCTATCTCCGTATCATCTTTGCTTCCTTTAGATGAAACCTTTTCTTCCTGATCATAGCCACACTTACTTTTGTCAATTAGAAATTCCACTTCTTCAGGAGCAAAATCACTTTCAACAACTGATGACGTTTCTTGATGTGGCACATTGTCTAAAACTGCTAAAACTTCTAATGAATTTGCAGCTTTGATTTGGCTGGCAACTGAATTAGCCTCTTCCTCCTGTGAAACATTGCTTGAAGACACCTTAACCACGGATTCTAACTGATTATGCGAAGTTTTCAGTGCATCTCTGAGTTGATCTGCTTCAATTTCTTGACCTGCACACTCCGTAATATCTGTAAGGTGGTTCCCTTGGGCCAATCCATGATCAGACTCTTCTTCTTCCCCACTACAACGCGTCAAATATCGTCGAATAGCTCTGATGTCAGCTCTGTCTTCTGGTTGGAAGCAAAGACACATGTTCTGTGCTTCCTTTATAGGTCTCCAGATAGCATCTCGTAGATTTGTGTAAGTTGGGCTGGCTGTTGGTCGCAATCTACCTTTTATCTTGTCTTTCACAATGTTTTGCCAAAGTTCAGGAGCAGCACCACCAAGATCATTTTCGTACGGAAACGACAAGTCGGGTGAAACCAAAATGAAAAACATTAGACCTAAGCTCCAAATATCAGCTCGAAGCAAGTCTTCTTGGCAACACTTTTGCATGGTACCTTGCTCTAGTAGTTCTGGCGCCATATACACCATAGTCCCTCTATCTACGTTTTGAGTGTGTAAATTCAAAATTGTGTTAGTCTGTAAGATCTCAGACCGACTTTCACCAAAATCAATCAGCTTGCAAATTACGGGACATTTCCCCCATTCAAATTCGATTTGCTTTCCATCCTTTAATGAGCGGTAATGCTGGTTGGAGACAGTGACATTAAGAGTTTTTAGGTCTCTGTGCGCAACGCGCAATCCATGTAGGTGCTCTAATGCTGTGATAATTTGACAACCTACTGTTAGGGGCACCTCATCGAACCCTTCAAAACGAAAGTCTTCATGTAGAGTTGTCATGAGACCCTTCAGCGAAGTAACTTGTTTGTCATTTCCAAATACTGCAAAATTGAAGAACTCGTACTCGAGCATAACAATCGAAGAACTCGTACAATAAGGTAGTGGACGTCAAGACAGGGAACCTTCTAAAAAACCAAAAGAAGATGCCAGTGTTCAAGGATTTCAAGCTCTGAGTTCCAAAGTTAACATGAACTTCTACATTGATGTCAAAAAATTATATGATGATGTTGCAGACTCAGATTCCTTCAGAGGTATTGATTTTCCTTTGGAAAGTCTAGGTGCTCTCAGTATCTACACTGGTACTGATAAGAGCCCTGGACTTTGACATATCACCAAAAATTTAGCTCTAACAGTCTGCAGTCAGGCTTGCAAAGATGGAATTCTTCCTTCCCTTGTTGACAGCAATGGATTATTAAGTAACTCTCAACATTGTAAACAAGCCTTCCTTATGCTTTATGCACGAATTTATTTCCATATGTACAGAGTCTATGTTCGCCAACTTGATCAAATTACTTGGGAGTCAATTGTTGTTGGTGATGCTCCAAACTTTAAGCTACTGAGAGATATTGGATATCAGTACGCCAACGGCCAACTAGACAAAGTACCACCGGTTGATGGTGCTCTCGATGAAATCTTTGCAAGAGCAATATTTCAAGCCAATGAATGTAACCAAGTATTTGAGAGTACCATCAACTATCTCAGCCCAACAGAATTTGGTTTTGAAGAGTGCAAGGGAGGGTTAAGACCCAGGCTAAATAAGAACGCTGGTCCAAATGTTGCAGAGCCAGAGGTTGTTGTTTGTCAGGTCAGTTCCATGCTGTTACCAGAGGAAGATAGAGCTGAAAATGAATGCAGCTGCATAGATATTGACAATGATGAGTGCACCAATGATGATGTAGATCTGCAAAATCTTAACTCATCATTTGGCATGATGGGAGATAACATCACCCAAAGTATGACAGCAGAAAACATCTTTAATATCACCTTGGGCCAAACTGATACAGAATTAGATAATGATCTGAGTGGTTTCTTAGAGCAAGAAATGCAGCCTCAAGTGCAAAATAATGAAGATAATGATTTCACATTGTTTGCTTTTGAGGAATGGCTTCGAAATAGAAGATGAATCTAATCTTCTCGTAAGGTTCCTGTTTACTGCAAGAATGTTTGATGTTGTATATAGAAGTGTAAATATTTTTCCTATGTTGTGTTGACTTTTGGTCCATTGTTTTGTTTCATTTGCTGATTCTGTTTTGTTTGTAAATAGCCATCTTCATGAGCTGTTACCTTGCCAAGGTGAAGGTACTTGAGTGACTCTATGACCCCAAGAGCTTTACTGGCTGGAACAATGATTCCATGAAGGGCTACCCATGCTAGGCAGGTCCAGAGGGTAGAGTCCAGACCAAAACGGCTTACTGTTTACCCAGCTGTAGTTTGAAATACACTTATTTTTCTATAAGAAACTGCTAAATAAGAAACTCAACTCTCAGATCAACAAAAATTAAGAAATTCCAGTACTGGAAAAATAGAAACTATCTATTTTGATAAGGGAAATCCTTCATACATATTTACTTTATTTTTGTTAGTTTCCTCCTGTTGTATTGCTTTGATAGTTTCCTAAAATTGTATTTCTATAGCCTTGTAAAACTTTGTAGCACTACACTGTATTAGGTTTTGAAGCAAGCTAGATAATCTATATTTGCATGTTGGCAGTTAGCACAAGGTGGGCTGCACACAACACAGTATTTATGTGGGCTGCTGGCAGTCTTACAGCACAGAGACTACTCACAGAACACCGAGCTCCCTATCAAATGGTGCTAATTACCACTAATTACCAAATAAAGATTGCGATATGGAGGCCAGGTCACAGTTTTCTTGTCCCAAGCAAAGAACAGTTTAGTGGGCCCATGAAACTTCAAGGCCGGTTAGGCCCAAGGCCTTCATATGATCATAGTCTTATAGTTTTTCTAGGAAAGGCACAGGCCTACAACAGCTACAACTAAGGTTATTCTATTTCTAGCAATTCACCGCTGGTTGATGCTGTGGAAGCAGTCTTAACTTAAATAAAACAAATTAACATTTACCTGATCGTTCCAAAAATCTCCAGTGATAATATGTTTCGTTGCCGTTTACATCACACTTCAACTTCCTCTTGAGTTTGACTCCAAATTGCTAGTACGCATGTGCTTTAACCCACTGCACGGGGGGGGGGGGTGCTTAAATTTCTAAAATCGTTCTCGGACTTACCCTATCTCGTCTCCCCAACAAATATTAAACTGACGCTTTCACTATCAAACATTGCTTGGTTTTTGCATATTTCTTTCCATTGCTTGTTACTCATCTGCAAAGTCCTGATTTTAACGTTTCTGTCATGCTCTACCTGAAAGAATGGATATGAAGTACTAAATGAATTTGAAATCAATGAATCAGAATCATTGGCTAACTATTTCCACCATTGAACTTGTCACACAACATTAAACAAACGTGTTGCACGAACTCGGAGCTTTCAGTTTCATCTGACGATGTTTGCGGACAACAGACACACTAAGCTTTGACACTAAATTTTTAGATAGCTTATTCATGGTGATGGTTCATGGTGAAAATTACGTCGCTCTGCTCCACTCCCATAGCAATGCAAAATAGTGTAACTCTAGCCTCAGCTTGAAGCAACATCCCCAAATCCATCTGTGGGTATGCAGGCAACAGAGAAGGGATAGAGAATGGACAATGGCCCACTTGTTGTTAGCTTTTAGTCCAACTAATTTTGCACAGTTTCTACAGGTGCTCTTTTCTTCTTCATTCTGTGTATCAGTTCCAGTCTCATTAGCCACTGCATTATGAAGCTTTTCAACAATTTCATTACCTTTGCTGTTTTAATTGTTAGTAATCTTCAGTGCAATGTGCAATCTTCAGTTTGGTTTCCGTGCTTCTCACTCAACAAATCATGCTTTGATTAGCTTAACAGAATCTATTAAAAATACTCTAGACAACAAACGCTTTGGGTGTGGAATTTTTATTGACCTTCAAAAAGCTTTTGATACAGTCAATCACCAGATTCTTCTCAATAAACTCAAGCATTATGGTGTACGGGGTACTGCTCTAGCATGGTTTAGCTCCTATCTTAGCAATAGATGTCAGCATGTATCTGTAAATGGCCACAATTCTAGTAATCTTAATGTTACTTGTGGTGTTCCCCAGGGTTCTGTCCTTGGTCCACTTCTTTTCCTCATCTATATAAATGACCTTCCAAGCTCATCTAGCAAGTTATCCTTTTATCTTTTTGCTGATGACACAAACATTTACTTCGAATCTGACAATCTCAGCAAACTAGAAAAAGTAGTAAACAAAGAACTTAAGAAAGTTAAAAGATGGCTTGATGCTAATAAACTTGCATTAAATATTGAGAAAACAAACTTTGTTATTTTCCATTCCCCTCAAAATTCTTTGGATAAAACTGTTAAGATTAAAATTGGCAAGGAACAAGTTAATCAGGCTAAATATGTCAAATTTCTTGGTCTCCTGTTGGATGAAAACTTGAATTGGAAGTACCACTTGAGTGAACTTTCAAAGAAGTTGGCACGAACTACTGGTATATTCTTTAAAATAAGGCATCTCCTACCTACTAGTGTTTTAGTTTCCTTGTATTACTCTCTATTTGCTTCCTTTCTGCAGTATGGAATTATTGTATGGGGTCTTACCTATGACATCCATACTAAACCAATATACCTACTACAAAAGAAAGTTGTTAGAGCTATTGCTTTCAAGAATTTTACATCTCCATCTACACCAATCTTCTCTGAATCAAAAATTCTAAAGTTATATGATTTATTTCATTTCAAGCTGCTTAGTTTTGTGTATGAATCTGTTCACTTGATTTCTCCTGTCTTCTTCCACAATTTTTTTGAAACCTTGTCATCTGTTCATCAGTATGATACCAGGCAGGCTCGCAAGGGAGATATTTTTATGACACGTAAGAACACTTTGCAGTATGGCTTACGATCAATTACATTTGCAGGCACTAAATCCTGGAACAATATTCCGTCCAGTATCAAACAGTCCCCGACAATAATGACTTTCCGCCGTGATCTTAAATTACATCTTTTCTCAACGTACCAGTCTTGAATACCTCGATAAGATAACTTTTCCGCGTATTAATCATTCTAAACACTCAAAAGATTTCATAATTTGAATGATAAGGTTTTAGCATAGGGGGTGCTCTCTCCTCGATTAGTTTACCTACTGAGAGAGCTCCTCCTTAAGAAATTCCCCTCCATACAAAATTCTATGTACCCTTATGTAAAATTTGTCATCTATTTTTGTCCCTGTTGTAATTTGTCATTTAGTTTATTGTATTGTATTTTTAAAAGATTTTTTGTATGTAGTGGAATTTTAAAATGAAAACTGAACTGAACAGTAAGGCCTTGAGCTTGGATGTCAATTTTACTTTAGGGCGACAGTGCTTCTGGACTTTCCTCCCTGTTTGTCTCTCAGCAGTTGCCTTCCTCTGACGTATGTGTCTTGGCTTCAGGGCTAGAAAAAAGGTTTTTCTTCCATTGAAAATTGAAAATTAAAATTTCCTGCGAACCTAGCCGGAACTTCCTGCAAGTAGGAATAACAAGGTATTTCACTGGTTCAAACGTTTCTTTTAAGCACCCCTATGTTCTGTCCTGAACTTGCTACTAATTAGTTCTTATTTTGCCATGCATCCTTAAACATTCTAAAGCAGTAATCACATTCTTCGTAAAAAAACAGCCAATTGAATCCAAAGAAAACATGGTTTACATTTACACTGTATTGGTGATCACACAGCGTTAACGTCTTAAGACCATGAATCTCACTTCCAAAGGGTAAACTTCATAAATCCTGAACAGATACTGTAGGTCAAACCTCTTCATCTAAAGTATTTAATCTTATTTTACATTATTCGTCTTCCTGTTGGGTATTGAAATAAAGGCATGAAATGTTTGAGTTCCCTCTACAGCTTTACTTGTTAGAGATCTTTGTGCAAGTTTCTTTCCAGTTTGCAGTATTTCCTCGCTTGTGGCATTTGCAAGATGAATGCCTTTTATGTTGTCTTTGGCCCATTCAAAGGGTCACAAAGGTGTATGAAAATTTGACAGTTTGTGGCGATTTTGTCATCTTCTGGAAGCTCATCATCTGAGTCATCAGAGACTTTGCGGCTTTCTGTAATTTTGTTGGCTAGCTGTTGAAAGTTTGTGGTGCTTCTAGTGTTGTTATCATCAGTTAATATTTCATTGAAAGAATCAGAATACTCTGTTCGTGGGTGGCATACAGCTGTCTCCTAGCCATAGCTTGACTAATTTATTTGTATTGCCTTCTTGCACTGTCCATGAAAGACCATCCATAACATTTCCACTTGTGTCCTGGGATACATGAGGCTCCAGCATGTAGAACAGTAGGAATGTTCTTGCCCTGAACTCTGGATCCTTTAACCTCGCCTTTGTGCTTGAAACACTAACAACTTTATCATCAAATGTAAATGCACGGCCCTCATTGTCAAATAAAATGGCATAATTTTGACCAGAAAACTGGCTCCTTGCATATAAATTTACGCTCGCACAAAGGCGGTACTGAACATTTCTTCTGTTTTCATTCTTTTTGATGTTTTTCGGACCAAAAACTCATCAATGTTGACTAATGTCTTGTTGATTCTTCCCTCTATCATACACCCATCATTGATTGCTCCAGCAATAACTCTGTTTGTCTCTATAACTACATGTAATACAGATGGAGCATCCAAAAGAAAGTACGTATTGTAAAACATGCTTTGTTTTAAAGATCTTTCCTTGGTGACTGCTGTTGCGTCCTTATCTTCATTTTTTTGTGAAAGGCTGCATCTGCAGCCATGACTTCTATCTGTAATTTGATATTGACAAGCAGCTGCATCCCACATAAAATGCTTCAATGCAATGGCTTCTTTCTAAGTAGGGACTCTTGTTCTCAATAGGCAAGGTTGACTAATCATCCTCTCCATGGAACCACAAGATGGACAAATAAGGAGCTCTGCCTTGCGTGGAAAGAACTTGTCTTAAAAAGCTGGATCTTTGCATTAATTCCCAATCTTCTACAAGACGCTGGATAAAAATTCTGAGTCACACATTTGCCTCACCACATTTAAATCCAAGCCTACCTCCCGGCCCAGCATCATCTTTGCTCTGACATCTATCAGATGGCCTTGGTCATCATGTCTAAGATCATTGTGCAATGCATGCATTGCTTGCACGATCGTGGATGTGTTGTCATCTGGTAATAGATTGAATATCAAACTATCACACAGCACTTGAAGAACAGCATTCATGAAACAGGTAGTGCCTGTTGCGTTTTTGATCTTGAGTAGATCATCATTTGGCTGATCCTAATTTGTTTCCTTTCAAATGCCTCCAACCTCGAAACGTAGTTTTGGAGCGAAAGGCTCTTTCTGTTCCAATCAAAGTGTTTGCGCAGAATTTGATCAGTATTGCCTGCCGGAATTACCTTTTTTTAATGCAAGAGGTATCACAGAAATGGATAGAATTTTCCAAAAATGCAAGATTCGCAATAGAATATGGATGCTGCTGCATACAACTTTTTGACTTCTATGTATTATTGGTGGTACCACACTTTGCAAAGGTCACACATTATCATTGCATTTGGGCGTTCTTTGTAGATCAAATTACACATGCATTGAGTACTGTTTAATCTTTCAGCATCTTCTTCGCGAAAAAATTCATCCTTCTCGTTCCTGCTCATTGCCTTCCATATTCTGTTAATTGAAGTGATGCAATCCTCCACTGTGAGTGACCTGGCGGCTTCTGATTTCCAGAATTGAATTGAATTGAATGATGGAGTATCTTTCATTTATTTTGTTTTTGAATCTCTACGAATCTGTGATAGGTCTGCTTCGAAGGAAATGTGCACTTGACTAGGGCGATATGCACCAAACGAAGATTCTCTTATTTTCTTTGGATTACCTGTATTCCATGTTTCTTCTGCATTTTCCCGCTGGGAATAGCTCTTGTCAACTTTTTCGTCAGACTTTTCACCAATTTCCTCTCCACTGCGTTTTCCTTTGCTTTTTGACGTTGACACCTTCTGCGAACTTCCACTCCACAGACCATCAGCATACTGGCATCGCAAATCCTTATGACTTTACCACAGCCTCCTTGCAAAGTGATCTAATGGCTATTTGAGTGAAGAGTTATCCCATTTTAAGACACTGAAGAACCCCTCTGTTTGCCCACTTGTCCGGTTTTGCATTCTAACGCTTTGTGATGTACTCCTTGGAATTTGTTTATTGTATGTTCCATCAAATCTTGATGGTCACCAAGACAAAGATTAGTCCACGATGTCACTGTTGTGAGTTTTTTTCTGGTTAATGTACTGAAAATACATGGGGTTATAGTCAATATCTAAAATCGGTGCTTCCTTCAGAGTGTGCTAAATTGCGTGGGTTGCGTGGGTTGCGTGAGTCTGAAAAGCTGCGTGAGTCGTGGGTCGTGGGTCGTGGGTAACTTTGCGTGGGTCGTGGGTAAATTTACGTGGGTCGTGGGTCCTTTTTACCGATAATTTTGCGTGAGTAATCTTGCGTGGGTCAAATTTCTTGCGTGGGTACGTGAGTGGTACATTTTGCGTGGGTCGCCCTTTTTGCGTGAGTCTTATAGCAGCATAACAGCTTTCATCATCCATTCAAAGCTCGCTACTTTGTGCACGACTTCTAGTCGTTTTTATCTTATTTATCTATTTATTTTTTATTTACTTATTTACAGTAGGCAAAAGAATTTCTAAAATAGCAACATTACTGCTAATTAAGGCCTACTAGCTTAAAAATTAAGAGAAAATATATTACAGGCGTTTAAAAATAAAGATTCATACATATCATGTTAGTTATGCTTCTGCTCGTTGATGCTTCTGCGCTTGTTTATGAATCTAAAAATCTTATAGTTATACTAATTCTAATTACTTAGCTTGTGTTCATGAATGAGAAAGAAAGCTGAAGGTACAAAGCTATAAGCTATAAAGTAGGAAGACATTTCATTTTTAGTCCACGAGTTCTTCTTTCTTGTGGAAAGACAATGTCCTCAAAGTTAAATGAGCTATGTAAAGCATTAAGGGTAATGAGTGATAACTAGGGCCTATGGTGCAATTTGGGTCTATTTGCTTTTTGCTGTTAAAATGATCGTAGGTTGAAAATTCGATCAATGGCTCAGTTGGTGATGAAATATATATGTCGAGGAGTTGTGGATTTTTGGTGGTTTGAAAATGCTTTTTCATGAAACAGTAAGAAACGTTCTTCTCGGAACATCGTCTCAATTTTGTATGACTTAAGAAACAATTTCGAGCTTGTTAAATCTGTGCAAATACCTTAGCTCATAGTTTATGGTATCGACTATATAGGTTATTCAATGGTTGCCTTATCACCGTTTTATTCGTGCTTTGTTCGCTGAACTTTGTTTGTAGCAGACAGAAACTTGCTTTTGTTGTCGTTTAACCCTGCCATGTCATCGGAATGCCTCATTGCTTTAAATTCTGCACTGTTAAAGATTTCAGTGCCCCTCCATACCCATTATAACACTTTATTTTAAGAAACTGCTTGAGGACATGGCGCTGCAATAAGTTCAGAAGCCTCAATATCTAGAAGTAATGCACAAAGTAGCGAGCTTTGAATGGATAATGAAAGCTGTTATGCTGCTATAAGACTCACGCAAAAAGGGCAACCCACGCAAAATGTGCCACTCACGTACCCACGCAAGAAATTTGACCCACGCAAGATTACTCACGCAAAATTATCGGTAAAAAGGACTCACGACCCACGTAAATTTACCCACGACCCACGCAAAGTTACCCACGACCCACGACCCACGACTCACGCAGCTTTTCAGACCCACGCAACCCACGCAATTTAGCACACTCCCAAAAATCAAGTAGGAAACATTGTGCTGAGAGTTTTGTTCATTGTTCTGTTATTGTAATTGTTCTGTTTTTATATTGATAATTTGGTTCTGTTCCGGCAACACATGTATTTTTTATAAGAAACAAAAAATTTGGGCCAACACCGAGGGTTTCTAGAAATCATCAGATTTTCGGTTACTCGCAGATTCTTAAGAGTTTCTCAAAGGCTCAATGACAATCTACGTTTTCACTATCACTGCCTGTGTGCCCTTATGAAAATTTCAAAACAAAGTTCTTTCAAGCCATTTCAATGTTTAGACATTACTTGAGTACATTCGGAGCGATCTGATACAGGAAACCCTGTCCAAAGTCCTCTTCACATCAATTCAGCCACCCGAGCTGGCGCATGCTGGCGCCTGTCAAAACCGGATGGTGTCATGTTACTTTTTCAAAATAAATACTGTTGTTTCTGACCTTCCATTTTCCCAGTGCAGGAGTTTTTTATTTTTGGTGATCTGAAAGAGGAGTTTCTTGCCCGCAGTTTCTTTCATAAAAAATACATGTACATCAGAATATCGTTAGTTATGTTCTGGCAATGTATCATGATATGATAAAGTGCGAGTTGTGAGTTGCAACTGCGAGTTACGAGTTGCTCATATTTTGCGAGTTACGAGTTGCACTTCATTGTGCGAGTTACGAGTTGGACATATTATGTGAGTTGCGAGTTGTACTTATTATGTGAGTTGCGAGTTGCACTTATTATGTGAATTGCGAGTTGAACGAAAGTTGCGAGTTGGAAACTCATAAGTGCGAGTAGAGACCAAAGTTGCGATTTGCCTGTTTTCTTTTGAAGAAAGGCCTATTTCGCCAAATTAAAAGGTATCCTGAAGTTGCAATTCAATTTGCAACTTTTTTGTGGGTTTTCTTTTATAAAAAGCATTTTTAGGCCGTCGTAATTTTCTTTATAAGAAACCACTTATAAAATACTAAGGCATACTCTTCAAACATTAAGGAACTTTTAGAATTTGTAGCCTTTACTCTCCCAGTCGTTCAAACATATTACTGTTATACTGTAAACTGGGAACTGTAAACTGGGAACTTGAAAGAAAATTAAAGGAGATTTCGTTGTCTGTGAGGACGACTTGTGCAAGTCCAAGTTAATTGCTGACCTCAAAAATTGCAGTAAATTGACCTTTGAGTGTGTTTTTTGATTTGGAAAAGCAACTTCAACCAAAGCAAAGCATCTTTAAGAAACAACCTTGAATTATCTTATTTGTGTATACAAGAGGCATCGCATGACCCCTTTGCTTTCCAAATTTCGAGGTATAGTTGACATCATGTCCGAAGTAGTTTCAGCGTGATTTGTTGCATTTACTTCAGTCACAGACCTGCGCTCGTAAGAAATTATACTGGTAATCCTGAAAATTAAGAAACTCCAAGAAGAGATTAGAAGTCAATTCGAAGTTAAGAAACAGTGTCAATAGCCTTGGTTATGTGTTGCAGATTGTTTTAGACATAAAGCATATAACCAGCTCATATAATACCAAGAAAATAATTTTTTTGTATGATTTCATCATGATTTGGTTCTGCCAAGCAACTGGTGGCCCTTGGAGAATTATGCTAAATTCTGAAATTCCGTATGATTCTGTAAATCCCTGACTTTATAAAAGCTGTCCAAAAAATCGCAGTTTTTCAGCTACAAAAGATGGAAATTTAAAGCAACTCGCAAATCGCATTTTAAATGTACCAACCCAAGGGGGGCACTCAGCACATGCACATACGGGGAGGTAAGTCCGATATGTTTGGGTCAGAATATTGCCAAAAGTGATATTTTTGGGTCCAAACAAAACTAAAACTATCTTCATGATATTTTTTGACACCAAACATCGTTTAACTGATATTTCTGGATTCGTTAGAGGCAATCCTGACTTTTATGTGCTTTGTTTCGGATATTTTATGTTCATTTACAGGTTTCCAAGCAGATAATGAGCTGATATTTTAGGGTTGCAATGAAGCTGAAGTGATATTTTTGGGTTGCCTGAAAATTTCTTGGACTGACCCCCCGTATGCGGATGTGCTGAGTGTCCCCTCTGGGGTACCAACTCGCACTTTTCACTATTAACTCGCAACTCGCAAGTTGCAAAACAGAAGCAACTCACACTTTATCAATCCACAATGCATCCTTGTAAATTTATCTATCATTTCTTGACATACTGTATCTTCATTCCAAATCGTTTCAGATCGTTTTTATTCAAAGATGTTAATATTCTGCTCGGATATGGTAAATGGCTTATGAAGCCATGTAGTATTTGACTGTTTGGCAAAACTTCTTGCCAGTGGAACAAGCCACACCTCTGAAATCGCCGAAACTGAAAAATGATGCGAACATTGGAAATGTATCACTTAAGAAAATATTTCTTCCATGTGAAGCAAGAGTTATCTTTTGCATAGACAGAGGATGCAGATGTGTGCCAAATACATAATAGCAACTTTTTGATTTGTGCTGAGTTGTGTTAAAGGCATCGAAAAACTTATAAAAATATTGGCAAAAAAAATCTTTCCGGGTTTCCCTGTCAATTTTGAACACATATGTAACGCGATTTTTCTGTTGTCATGTCAACAGAGAAATATGTGAGAAATTGGCATAGTTGTCGTAGCAGCAGAGGTACACCAAGCCTACGCCAAATTAATCTGCGGTACGCCATTGGTACGCCAAAGGTACGCCATTGGTACGCCAAAAGGTAGGCCAACCCTACGCCAAAAGGTACGCCAATGGTGTAGGCCACGTTTTGTTAACACCCTAATATTTTGAAGAAATCTCAAAAGCGGCAGATCTATATCTGGCATTTCACACAATGCTGGTACAATTTGAAGAGTAGCTTAATGGTCTATTGTTGCTGAAAGGCCGTCCATTGACACAGAAACAAAAAGAATAGTTTGGAAACGGCAGAAGCTGGACGGAGCTGTGGCCTGTACGGTTTGAAAATGGTGTCATGTGAACAATCGTAAAACAATGAAACGGAACGGGACAAAACGGAATCACTGTCATGAAGATTGAAATGAATTTGATAGCGCAACATTTTATTACCGTCTTCAAATTGTCCTGGCATTGTATGACTGTAGACTAATAAAGATATTAGAAATAAATGTCAAATGTACCTGTAAGAAGTGATTTTTAGGAAAATAGCTTTTCATCGTAGGTGACAAAAACTACTTGCACCAGTTGATATTTCAACGAGTACTGAAGAGATATCTGAACATGAGATCCAAAGAATTCGTGAAGAAAGTATGCAAATACTTTGTAAAATACGATATATGTTGCTGAAACCTTACCAAAATGTATGTAAACACAGTCTGTGCCATTCCCTGCGTCCATCTTCTTTGCATGTCTTTTGGCATGTTTTTCTGAAAATGGCGTTTATTCTTCTGGCACCTTCCTGAAAATTGTCTTTCCATAGATCAAAGAAATTAATGGCCCAAGCCAAGAGGTATCCCTACAAGAGAGCGCAAGTTGTAGTTAAGTAGGATTGAATGTTTATCCCTGCTCAATTTCTCTTGTCCATTGACAACAGAAGAAAATGTTAAGTCAAGATTGTCAAGGTGCAAAGTTTGGATGTACACATACATACATTTTTTATTTTATAACGCAGGTTTAATGTTTGACAACCTCTTGTTGGTTGATGTTGGTTGATGTTTCTGACAACAAGTGATTTCCTGCTTCAAGGCCACCCGTTCATGTGCTTTTGTTGGCTGCCCGTACCCTGATTGACCCTGATTGTGATCCGATTGCTGGTTTTATTTTGGAAATGTTAATAGTGGAAGTACAGTAAATCCCCGCATTTAAGAACCTACAAAAATAAGAACCTAGAGGCTGTTTTTTCCTGAATTATGCACCTGGCAATTAAGAACCTGTTTCAGTCTGATGAAATAAAGGTTCTTATTGCAGGGGTAGCAAAATTGATTTTTTATTTATGTTACTCAGTTAATTTTGGCCCCAGTTGGCTGTTAATAGGTCTGTTTCATCCAGCATTCCTTGCATGTGTCGTCTCTTGGCTAACCTTTGTTCTTCGCCATTTTCATGGGCCATGAAGGTGGCGACAACAAGGCTTATTATATTCAACGAAACGAAACGAAACGAAACCGAACGAAACCGAACGAAACCAAAACAATTTTACAATTAAATCTTTAAAGGTCGATGGAAATAGCAAATTCATTATTATTTATCGTCCGGACGGATGTAAACTATTAATAATGGTCACTTTAGTGGCAAAAAACCAGCGATTTGGCTACGATGCATTCCCATAGGAACGAAACGCAGCCGTTTCGTTCCCCACGGAACGAAACCAATTGTTTTCAAATCACGGAACAAAAGACTACAGAGCGCCAATCCTTTGAACTAAAACAATAAGGCTACCAGCTGCTTAATACACCCAAGCTGTGCAACAACTTTTGTGTCAAACATCTAGAGATCCCTAATGCGCTAAACAGGTTGGTTGATAAATTTTGGTTGAATGGGGTAGGTGATCTCGAGAGAGAGACATTGATTCTTCTTAAATCCTTTGCCTCCCATGTGTCTACACCAGCTTCAATTTAGATCCCCCTAAAGGGCCCTAAAGTTGATCGAGATACTGGTAAGAGTCCTGACTTGCGGCGATTAAGCCCGCCGCACACGGAGAGGAAAATGCTCAGCAAAGTGGCATGAATGTCATTTTGCTCAGCAAAATTCTCGCCGTGTGTGGATGATTTTTGCTGAGGAAATACTCATTTGTGCAGCTGAGGAAAATATCTATCGTGTTTGATAATTTCTGCCATTCGTGCCAAAATTCTCACCGTCTGCGGTATCACTGAGAATTTTGCTCACTGCCTTGGGTGATCACGTGTTCATGTTGCCATGGCATCGACTAAAGGTCACAAGATTGGATCTTCCTGTGACCTTTGGTCGATGCCATGGCAACATGAACACGTGATCACCCAAGGCAGTGAGCAAAATTCTCAGTGATACCGCAGACGGTGAGAATTTTGGCACGAATGGCAGAAATTATCAAACACGATAGATATTTTCCTCAGCTGCACAAATGAGTATTTCCTCAGCAAAAATCATCCGCACACGGCGAGAATTTTGCTGAGCAAAATGACATTCATGCCACTTTGCTGAGCATTTTCCTCTCCGTGTGCGGCGGGCTTAATCGCCGCAAGTCAGGACTCTTACCAGTATCTCGATCAACTTTAGGGCCCTTTAGGGGGATCTAAATTGAAGCTGGTGTAGACACATGGGAGGCAAAGGATTTAAGAAGAATCAATGTCTCTCTCTCGAGATCACCTACCCCATTCAACCAAAATTTATCAACCAACCTGTTTAGCGCATTAGGGATCTCTAGATGTTTGACACAAAAATTGTTGCACAGCTTGGGTGTATTAAGCAGCTGGTAGCCTTATTGTTTTAGTTCAAAGGATTGGCGCTCTGTAGTCTTTTGTTCCGTGATTTGAAAACAATTGGTTTCGTTCCGTGGGGAACGAAACGGCTGCGTTTCGTTCCTATGGGAATGCATCGTAGCCAAATCGCTGGTTTTTTGCTACTAAAGTGACCATTATTAATAGTTTACATCCGTCCGGACGATAAATAATAATGAATTTGCTATTTCAATCGACCTTTAAAGATTTAATTGTAAAATTGTTTTGGTTTCGTTCGGTTTCGCTCGGTTTCGTTTCGTTTCGTTTCGTTGAATATAATAAGCCGACAACAAAGGCAAACCAAGAGATGACACGTGCAAGGCATGCTGAACTCTTTAAACGTTGATGCTCCTCCCCAATTAGGTATAGGTCCATAAGAGCCCATCGAACACAAATAATAGGGCTGAAAATCTTTTTTAAGACTCTCAAAGGGCCTACACAAGTCACTCTTCAGATAAGAACCTACATACCATGATATTAGTCATAGTGTCTTTGAAATAAGAACCTATTTCAGCCTGGCTCTCAAAAATGTAGGTTCTTGTATGCGGGGATTTGCTGTATATTTTGACTTGTTTTTATAACTGTATCAAGCAGGGATCAAGCACCTGTAGACTTCATGAGCAGAGATAAACACGTGCGTTCGGGAGGTTGCATGTATTCAGAATATATTCAAACCATATGCGCATGCACATGGAGTCATACACAATGATAATGAAAATGATATAACTAATAACCACTAGCCATGACCCCCTAAAAAGCAGTTCTGATGAACTAACGGGCTACAATGCCTAAATTATTTGCAATAGAAATAGAAAAAAAAAGAAATAGAAATTGAAATGGATGATACAGAATAGTGAGATTTGAAATAAGCGTATGTATTGTCAAATATACTTAGAATCAAACGGGGTTGTAAATATTGCTGTTTGTTATAGTAACGAACAACAGTAACCTGCCGTGGACTTACTTTGTTTTCTTTGCAAAATGGTTGCAAATATCTATTCAGGATCTCGTTCTCTTCTTCTCCAAAGGCTTCATCCAGTACGTACCTGAACAGTAAAGATCGTCGCTCTAGTCTACGAAAAAAGTGGAGAGCGTTGTCAACTGTTAGCACAAGCCATTAAAGCAGTATTAGACAGCTGGACCATTATGTTTCACTTAGGACATGATTAAGCATGGACATAGCAGTCGCGCAAGCGCAACTACAGAGGCATCCTGGTAGTGCAGACCCCTGTCCTTTTTCAAATGGAGAAAATTCACCATTTTCAGGAAAGTGCTTTTCAGATATTCGCATTACATGTATCTCTTTCGGTAGTTCCATGCAATACTATGAGCTTAATACCGTCAAAGCAGCAATTTTTGCCGATATTGATTTTCATCATCATATCAAACTTTGATCATTTTTCCAAGACGGTCATTTTCCAGCGATACATGGATGGTGTTGTTTCAAACAATTTCGCTATGATTAACATCCTTTACAGCAGCATGCGGTTTAAAAATTTCCTCTGATTTCTTTGTTTGGTTTAAAATGACACTTTCAATACTCTAGGCTGTGCCCTTATCTGGTCTCTACCCTTGTCCTCTGGAGAAGGTCTGGTTGTGTGACGAAAGGCCTCCTCCATATTTCTTCCGCACCATGTTTATAAATTTATCTTTCTGGTCCAGGAATCCAGCTGGAAATGGCGCAATCCTGTGCCCTATCACTATCATGTAAACACTTCGTATTCTATTTTCGTCTGGCAGCAACAGTTACGGTGGGGGTTTGATACAGCTTTCTGATATTTCAGGTGTTATGACAATCAATAACAAATTCGATTATATCGTTTTCATCAGCAAATTTCAAGTTCCTTACCTAGCTGCAGTTTCGGAGTTGGATGTGGACAAGACTTTTGCCATTGCACATTTCATCCCCGTATTATTCGAGCCTGACAAAAACCCATCATGCGCTTGGAGCAGTGTTTCCACAAATGTCTTAGAGTCTTTTGTTTCGTTTATAAACAATGCCACATTGGTCAGACTCATTAGATCTTGTATCTTCTTCCTACAGATTAAGAATTGCAGAAAAGTTCAATGTAAAGAATTTTTCTAAGAAGTAAACAAAGAATTCACCTAGAGCAATTGATCAATGCTTTAATAGCATCGTCAATCAAATTTTAAATCTGGTTTTTAACATAAAAGGTTCCCTTCAACAAGATAACAGTACCTGTAATGTGTAGGTTAAATCTGATCATGTATGTTTAATCTAGAATGAAATCAGTTATGTATCCTGTAATATCATTTGCCTCGATAAAATGTGGATCTAAATCACAAAAGCGTTCATTGCTCTCAGCAACGCATGAAATAGCTTTGTACTTGTACTTGCAACATAATGATTTCGTATAGATTTCTTGCTGTACAGGGAATCTCGTCTTTTGCCTTGAACTGAATTTATATGTGAAACAGGTCTATTGAAACTAGAACTATGAAAGGACATTCTCGAAAGTATAGAGTTGAACTGAATTAAGATGAAAATACTTACATTGTTTGAAAGCACCCAATAGCCTGAATCGTAGTATCCAATGTAAGGTGCAGAGAAGAACCTTCTTATCATTCCATTGATTTGATAGTCGTTTTTAAGATATCACATAAGATCGCTAAAATCTCTTTGCTTTACGGAACCACCAAGTGACGAAAGGCCTCCTCCATATTTCTTCCGCACCATGTTTATAAATTTATCTTTCTGGTCCAGGAATCCAGCTGGAAATGGCGCAATCCTGAGAGAAATGATGTTGCATGAAGCTAAAATCCGTCTCAAATTACATTTCACGACGCAAAATTCCTTTGCGTTGTTGTTTTCGCGGGCATTTGCAGGTGACATCTAATTTGAGACAAGACTATGGATATTTTGAAAGATCATCTGGGGTACATATTTATCAACATTTTTGCCCCTTCCATTTCTTGGCTATATTGGGAATTCTTGCTACCCATATTTTCCAGGCGCTATTGCAAATCATCTCCTTGCATCTCGTTACAAATGTATATCATTTCATAGTTTGTTATGTGTTAAATCATTGAAAATGATCGTTTGAATACTTGATACCCCTCTTGTTGGATTGATCGTGATTGGTTTAAGGTGCGGTGATAAAGCAAAAATGTGCAATGATGAATTGGTTCATTTTTCACCTTGAAATTTGAAATACTTCTGTTCTGAATGTTTCCAAAATAAAGAGAAATTAATCCTTTGCAGTGACAGACGAAGGGCATTTAACTTCCAAAAAATCTCCTATGCATTTGGCAATAATCCTCTTCAAGAAAAATCCATCATAATCCACAAAGATTCTTAAAACTTTGAACATGAACATGTACATGAAGATGTGCAACACTTTGGCTGTACTCTCGATCCATTATCTTCATTCCCCTTTGAGAATTACCTGTGCTCATTGAAAAAGATTGTAAAGAATTCTAATAACCCTATAAGCCAGGTTGCCAAGAGACTTTCAGAGAAAGAGAATAATTGCCTCATAACTGAGAATTGTGAAGTCAATGAAATTTCAGTGAAGAGTGAGAGGGACCATTGTTTTGTTTATGGAGAGATACATTTTGCTTTTGTCAAAGAACAAAGGAAAAACTATGTATTGTGTGAAATAATCAAGAAAAATGAACTAGAAAACGTCATTTGTTATGTTTGATGCAGTTTGTCTGCATTTGTTCTCTCTGTGAGGCCCTTTCATCATGCTTTATCGTTTAGTTACCTCCCAAGAAGGATCAAGGAAAATGATTTTCATAAATAGAAATTTGCCTATCAGTTTAACCCCCCATCAACGGCTGCAAAATATGGCACTGTCTGATCTGCCGTGGCTCTACGCTCGTTTTTGAGGAACATAAGAATAAATACTACCCTACTACTACTTGCACTAGGCATTCAAAAAGCCAAGGAGTACGCGGCATCAAAACATTCCCAAACATTTTTGAGTGGTAATTATGCTATTGCTTGTTTGAGATCTTACAAAGTAATTTGAGTGTAATAATGAATTACACACAAAGAAAATCATTCGCAACTTTTGGTAGTGAAGTGTCCTAAAATTTAAGAAACCAAAATTGTGCCTGCCAGCCTCGAAAAACACGAGTTTCGCACATCTTTTAGAAATCTCAAAACGAGGGTAGGGACATTCCCCTGGAGTCCGGTCCGTTAAGGTCCGGTCCTACTGGTCCTCGGTCTGGTTATTCCGTTATGCCAGAAAAGGGTGAGATTTTGCATAATCTTCAATTCGGTTTTCGTGGTAGCCATTCTTTTAATCATGCTCTAGTTAGCCTGTGGAATATTTATTGACTTGCAAAAGGCATTTGATACTGTGAATCATGATATTCTTTTGATGAAGCTTGGACATTATGGAATCAGGGGATTGGTTTAAATCCTATCTCTCAGACAGGAAAACAATGTGTGTCAGTGAATGGATCTAACTCCGGTTACACCAATGTTACCTATGGGCTTCGGCAGGGCTCTGTACTTGGTCCCCTCCTTTCCTTAATTTACATTGATGATTTACCTCTCTCATCCTCAAAATTAGTCTTCTACTTATTTGCAAATGATACTAACATTTATTATGAAACTGAGAGTCTGAGAGAACTGAGATCAACTTCAAAGTGTGATTAACAAGGAATTGAACAAAGTGAAAATGTGGCTTGACGTCAACAAATTGTTACTGAACATTGACAACACCAATTTCATAATTTTTAAGTCACCTCAGCATTCATCTCCTGAAGAAGTTGGTATCGACATTGGAAAGCTTCCTATCAAGCAGACTTATTATGTCAAATTTCTCGGTGTCGTTCTATGACGTCTTAATTTGTCAAGAGTTCCATGATACTCAAATCTTACATGGCAGTATCATTGAACACAACTGTCTAAAAAACTGGCTGGAACTTGTGGTAAGTTTTTCAAAGTAAGGCACTTCTTACCTATTCATGTTTTGGTCTGTCTTTACAACTCCCTACTTTCACCTTTCTTGCAATATGATATTTTGGTTTGGGGTCTCACCTATAAGACTCACATCAATCCAGTGTTTTTGTTACAGAAAAGAGTTGTAAGGGCTATTTCATTTGAGCATTTTACTATACCTTCTATGCCTATCTTCTCTGATTTGAAAATTTTAAGACACCATGACCTTTTTCAGTTGAAAACGCTTAGTTTTGTTTATGATTGTATTAAGGTAACTCTGCTTTCCGCTCCAGTGAGCAGCGAGTTGCTGTTTTGCAAAACCACTCTCCTCAGAAAACAGTTAATTTTTCCAGTACTATTCGGTCGATCGAAAATCGGTAAAAAGGACGTTGTTCTACATAGTCTTGGCAATCGAAAGATATGCTGATCGCAATGTTTCTGTTAAGGCTGGCTTTGCAAATTATTTTCCAAGACTATTTGTTGATTTCAGAAAATTGGATTTATCTCCAAAACTACTCAAAAAATTTTTGGTTTTCTTTCGCTATATCAGTAGCTAGATTGTTGATCTACAACTTTACCAAGTCTGATTGAAAAAGCTAGGCTAGATTTGTCGCAATCGAATTTTATATTTCTGTTTACTTTTCGACAGCGAAGGGTAGAAACTTTGGTCAACTGATTAGGACATAAGAGAGAGTTGAACCCTTTTGTAAAAAAGTTTACTTTCAGATCCCTGTTCATTGTGGACTCGTAGAGAAATAGATATTTTGTGAATGCTCGTGAAAGTCTCAATGGACACGAAATGGAAGGATTGCAGGTTTTGCTGGCAACATTCAATAAATGATACTTTCACAAGCACTCCGAGGATGTCTATTGAGACTTGAATATAGTATTCCCAACAGATCACGTGCATTCTTTTACCAATGGAAACATTTCAGACAGTTATTACAAGGCTGAGTGTTTGAACGCGTGATTCGTAACATGGTAATCTGTTGACCAAGGTTTCTACCCTTCGCTGTCGAAAAGTAAACAGAAATGTAAAATTCGATTGCGACAAATCTAGCCTAGCTTTTTCAATCAGACTTGGTAAAGTTGTAGATCAACAATCTAGCTACAGATATAGCGAAAGAAAACCAAAAATTTTTTGCGTAGTTTTGGAGATAAATCCACTTTTCTGAAATCAACAAAAAGTTTTGAAAACTAATTTGCAAAGCCAGCCTTAACGGAAACATTGCGATTTGCATATCTTTCGACTGCCAAGACTATGTAGAACAACGTCCTTTTTACCGATTTTCGATCGACCGAATAGTACTGGAGAAATTAACTGTTTTCTGAGGAGAGTGGCTATGCAAAACGGCAACTCGCTGCTCACTGGAGCGGAAAGCAGAGTTACCTTAATACGACTGCCCCTTCTTATTTTCATTCTGTCTTTGACTTAGTGGTTTCTATTCATCAATACAGTATACGGCAAGCTACCAATGACAATATTTTCCTAACCCAGATAAATACCCTAAATATGGTCTTAGGTCAGTATGTTACTTTGGAGCTAAGTGCTGGAATGGCATTCCTGTGGAAATAAAAATATCCCCATCTGCAAATAATTTTTGACAAAAAGTCAAAGCCTACCTCTTTGAAAGAAACTACAAATTTTGATTACATAAACATGGCTAGAAATAGGTCACCATCCACCTAATTTCAATGAAAGGAATTAAACTACAATAAGAAACTTTCCAAACAGGGGGTGTTCTCTCCTCGATTAGTCTAACTACTGAGAGAACTCCTCCTTTAAGTAATTCCCTCCATGCAATTTCTCTTTTTGTCTAAATATTTAGTGTTTATTTTGTATCATTTTTTTCTGTAACATTGTAATTTAGTTTAGTTAATTATTTGTATAGTTTATTGAGAAATTGTATGTAGAGAATTTAAAGTATGAAACTGAAACATAATAAAAATTTGACTGAGCAGGTTTCTCAACAGGATTTCTCATTGGTGTGCCACGTACAACAGAATGGCTTTTTGGAACAAAAGGATCATTGCAAGTAGCTGAGGAGCTCCCTCGATGGAAACTAATCGAGGAGAGAGCACCTCCTCGATGGTAGACAATTTGTTTGACTGCTGAAACATTAGGTCGTTGACCGAAGGTAAATGGAAAAGGAAGCCATTGTTATGGCCATATACCAGTGTAGATGATGAGTGGTTTGAATTTATCAAAGGAGGCTTTTTGAACTACTTGTCCAAGTGGAAGAAAGGTACAGATGAGCTAGAAGGAAACTTTACCCAGCAGATAGGGGAAAGATGTTCCTAAGCAAAGCCACTTTTGAGGGTATGCAAACAACAGCCCATGCTCTAGTTGAATGTGTACAATTCTTGTTGCAAGATGGCTTTCAGTATGTCCTCCCAACAAGTTCAGTCAAGATCCTCTGGAGGACCACTTTGGGTGACATCAATGACTTGGGGGGAGATATGGCATACCTGCGCCTGCGCCTTTCCAATTTGGTCTGCACAGTAGCAAGACTGCGTAGTGTCTGCTCCGGCTATTATCCTTGATCATCAAAAGATTGAAAATGTAGCAGACCCACGTTCACAATTTCTCGTTTAGCACTTTCTGCGTGATACGAGTGGAAATAAGAGGGTCAAGAGAAGATGAAGAGGTTGTTGAGGATTGGTCAGATGTACTTTGGCAGCCAGTCAGTGGCTGAAGAGTGGCGGGGAAATGAGAAGAGAATGTGGCTAGCCGTGAGGCCATTCGTGAACCTACAGACCTTTGATATTTTTTCTTCTCCACACTGAATATCTAATACAACTGCAACAACTCAACACAATTTGGGCCTAAGATGAAGTGGAGATAGAAGTCTGTGAAACCAATGGAGGAGTCCAGGAAAATTTAACACAGTTAACTGGCAGGTATGACTAAACTTTAATACATTTGTATGTATTACTGAATTGTGCAAGTATTGCTGAATCATTCTCCGCCACCTGTGGCCACATGAGTACTTACAGCAACTGACCAGTAATTCACTTTCCAGTTGCCTCTTGCCAGGGTCTTGAGGACTGGCATTGCCAGGAATCGATTTCATGTGTCTGACTGAAAAGTAATGAAGGTAGAAATCATACACAAATTAACCATTGCACCTCTTCACTCATTTGTGAAAGTCTGGTTGAAGCATCTAAAAATATATATAAATATAAAATTCTATTCAAAGTTAAAACCTAAAATTCAAAGTTGGATATTTGGCAGCATGCATGTGCCATCCAATCATGTTAAAGGTGATCTGAAGTGAATGTTCTTTTTGATGCCAGTGAATAACATTATTGAATGATGCAGCCTACAGTAAAGTCCCGCCCTTAAGAAACTCATTACACAAAGACAGCCTGATTGGTTTCTTATGTCAAGATATACTTCTTGAAAACAGGGTATATACCATGGGTATAAGAAACATTTTTATACTCAACACAGCTGCCAAAATTGTTAACCAATGTTTTTGAAATATGCACCCTTGTGCGAGGATCTAATGGCCTTAGCCAGTATTGAAGGTTTCTTGAAATTGTAATAATTTTTGTTTCATTGTAATAACGTTCATTCTTGTTTCTAGAGAATTGAGACCTATTGGAGACATATTCAAATATAATGTAGGCCTTATAATATTGCTATGTACCACTGTATAAGAAACTGAGCATGAATCAGCCTGGGTAGTTTCTTGCAAAGAGGTATTTTATTCAACGAAATCAGGCCTGGGTTTCTTATAATGCAGTTTCTTAAAGGCGGGACTTTACTGTATTAAAAAACTTCAAATAACTTGTTTTGTTTTCGAGTTGTGTATCAACTATTTGCAGGCTCCACTGATGGCATCATTTGCACCAAGTGAACAAACTATATAAGGTGGACTATGCTTTCAAAGATAAATCAGATAAAAAGACGAGACAAGTTATGTTCAATTTGTGTAGCCAAGTTGCAGTTCTTCGCACCTTCTAAAGATCAGATACAGGCATATTTCCATATGAACAAAATGACATCATTGGTCGCTACCTGAAGTCAGTGGATAACTTCAAATCGAAATGAGATATAAAATAAATTTAAATGGGATCTTATCATTCAACAATTCTATTCACTTGAAACGATAAAACTGTTTGTTTGAAGGCACCTATAAAGCCCGTAAATTGAACTTATAATCTCTGATGGACGATGGATGACCTAAAAATGAATGGTATTTGTGATTAAGTTGAAGATTAACACACGTAGCTATGTTTGGGAAATGCCAGTTATCATCGTTTCATTCCTTCATCAGGTCTAACTTTTTTAAACACCTGGTACAAAGGTATCACACAGGCATTAATGATCTAATCTAAAACACCACACAAGTAGAACACAAGTGATCACAAATGAACACAAGTGAACACAAATGAACACAAGTGGAACACAAATGAACACAAATGAGCACAAATGAATACAAGTGGAACACAAGTAGAACACAAATGAACACACGTAGAACACAATTGAACACAAGTAGAACACAAATATTGGTGTAAGAAACGGGAAAATTTTTTCAAAAATCAAGAATACATACCAAAATAGCTACGTTTCTCTAAAAAGAATCCTAAGAAGAATATATTCTCAGCAGAAAAGGCAGGTGAGTACGAGGGGAATTTTACTCATTCAATAAAGCGTGCGACTTTTTCAGTACAAAAGGACTTCTACGATTTTTCATGGATTTTTCTTTATAACAAAAGGAGTTTACCAAACGGCGTACGAGATTGTTTGGGAGGGAGAGCGTTTTGTGTTAATCGTAAATTCATGCCTCAATCTGTTATCCATCAGAAGCGGTGTACAGCTGTCTGAAGTTTGCCTAAATTGAGTAAAGCTGGACGGGGGAACCCATCCTTACTAACATTTCTTTCATTTGAAATGATTAGATTTTAAGCCCATTCTTCGCATTTGAATAGCCAAGTTAGACATCAAAATATATTTTGTTTCGTTGAAAGACCAAATTAAGCGTAAACAATGTATTGTAGAATGAAAACTCTTTGCATTCCCCCGGTAGAAAGAAGCTACACAACGTTGTTAATCGTTCACTTCCCTAGGAACCAGTAGTTTGGTATTTCGACCTTGCAGCAAAAGAATACAAGGGAAGGCATTTATTTATTCCCCTCTCTCACTCCCAAATAATCTCGTACGCCTTTTTGGTAAACTCCTTTTGTTATCAACAAAAATCCATGAAAAATCGTAGAAGTCCTTTTGTACTGAAAAAGTCGTACGCTTTATTGAATGAGTAAAATGCCCCTCGTTCTTCCCTGACTTTTCTGCTGAGAAAACGTTCCGCTTAGAATTCCTTTTGGAGAAACGTAGCAATTTTGGTATAAATTCTTGAAATTTGAAGAAATTTTCCCGTTCTTGTGTTCTACTTGTGTTCACTTGTGTTCCACTTGTGCTCATTTGTGTTCCACTTGTGTTCATTTGTGTTTATTTGTGTTCCACTTGTGTTCATTTGTGTTCATTTGTGCTCCACTTGTGTTCATTTGTGTTCCACTTGTGTTCATTTGTGTTCACTTGTGTTCCACTTGTGTTCATTTGTGTTCCACTTGTGTGGTGTTTTAGATCAGATCGGCATTAATGCCAAGACAACACTCTTGCAACATACAAAGTGTTTGTCTACATCATCTGACATGAAGAATATAAATTCACCTGAGTCTCACTGTTCATCTCTGCAATATGTTTTACAACTGCTGGATCCTTAAGCTCAAATCCTCCTTTGCTGTTAGGTGCAATACTGCTAGAGCTTATAAGCATTAGCACCCTTGCAAACTCATATTCTGTCTGTAAGAAACAAAATGGTAGTAATGAGTAAGCATCTAAAATCAAGAACAGTTTTGAATCAATAACTGTTCAAATGATTCATTATCTGGTAGAGCAATGTGAACTCCGTGACACTCAGGTGTTATAGTGCAGTGGTGTAAACCTCTGACACTGCCGCTACAACTGTCAGACCGGCATACCGGAAAACCGGGATGCAAAGGTGGGACGCAAAGGTGGGACGCAAAGGTGGGACGCAAAGGTGGGACGCAAAAGTGGGACGCAAATGTGGGACGCAAAGGTGGTACGCAAAGGTGGCACGCAAAGGTGGCACGCAAAGGTGGCACGCAAAGGTGGCACGCAAAGGTGGCACGCAAAGGTGGCACGCAAAGGTGGCACGCAAAGGTGGCACGCAAAGGTGGCACGCAAGTGATTAATGTTTGAAAGACATTGCTTTGAAACGTTCATGAAATAGATATTTTTAGATATATATTTCTAGGAGCCTTTAAGGAAATCGTAAGAAGTCCGAGTAAGAAGTCTGAACACTTTAAGAAACTTTCTATCAAAAACTGATTCATTCCGGGAAGCATTCATAATTACGAGGGAGGCAACGATCACTATCTGCCAGCATCAAAAATTATAAATGTTGATTTGGCGAAACAGGAACTCGGTGTAAACTTACGGGAAAAGCTTGGTCCGGCTTAACTTAACTGAGACATATTTGGGATGGTAAAAGTCACACTTTATATGTTTGATGTGGATTAAGGTGAATGACCTGGCATGTATCATGCGATGCTGTACACAAGAAAAATTAAACCAAAACACGCTATAGTGTCTATTGTCGCGTTGCTTTTTTTGGAAACACGTATCAACTACCATTTCATAAGACTGTTGATATCGATGTTTGAACTCATGTTATTTCTAGCAGATCATTGCGCTCGATGGAGTCTCTAGACACAACTCTGAAATTTCATAGAATAATCTAATGAAAAGTTTAGAGTTCTTTGTAATATACAAATGTTGTGTTAGACTGATTACATGTCGTAGTTTCGCTCCTTGATAGGCTGATGATCGCTACAACTACGACTCATGATCAAGCTATTCAAAAAATCGGCTAGTTGAGGCTAGTTGAGGCCAGCCTCGAAATGATAATTCCGGTTCCGCCGAATACACATAGAGCGGGTGTTCATGGTCGGCAAATTATCAAGCTTGTCTTTTGATCTGTGTTATTGTTTTTTCTTTGCCAGATGACTCCCAAGTGCTCCCGTCTCTTCATGACAGTCTCTCATGCATTCCTTATGGGCTCGGAAAACAGAGTCACTTTGTGGAATCGATTTTTCATATAGCATAGGTCGCAACGCTGATCCTCTCTTCACCAATCAGATCACAAGTAGAAGGTCCTGCGATCTGATTGGTCGCACCATTTTTGCGGCGATTTTGGCTGGATTTTCAGTTAGTTTGATTATCAGGCCCAGATGGAGCGCAGCGGCGGCATCCAATTCAATGAACGAAGCGGAAACTGGGACTGAGGTAGTTAGTCTAATGTTGTGTTATCATTTTGTAAAGGTTAAATGACAAAGCGGCTCCTACTAAAACACGGAACGCGAAATGAAACACGAAACGAAACATAGAACGGCGGAACGGAACAGCGGAATACTAAAATACGGAACAAAATTACTAAAATATGGAACAAAGTTACTAAAAGGCGAAACGGAATTACTAAACTGCGAAACGGAATTACTAAAATGCGGAACAAACTTCTTAACAAAGGAGAAATCAGTTGACTATTAAATTACTAAAATGCGGAACGACTACTGAGGGTGAAACGGCAGATCACGCCTCGTTTTCATTTGCTGCTCAGGCAAAAACTGAACATAGCTGTAGCAAAAGAACAGTTCTAGCCTTTTGGTGTTGGGTCTCCCTGGTTTCAGGCAATAATTTCATTTCTGGGTGTAATTCATTTCTGATGGGAGCATGGGCAAGGAGATCTTTATACTTACCACAATTGCCACAGCAACAACTGCAGTATCAAAATGAGCCACTTCTAACTATAATTGAACTGATGATAAAACCTATATATCCCACAAAATATAAACCTATATAAACCTATATATCCCATAAAGGACACCACCAGTCGTTGTCTGGTTTTTCATAAAATGATGAAAAACCAGACAACGAGTTGGAGTTGTGCCACAGGATTTTCTGTTGCTAACTGTGCAAGGGATACATGAGACCATCCCTTGACAGATGGCTTTCCAAGGTCATCTTTTCCAAGGGAGTATAGGCAAGGTTTCGGCAGGCCTGGGCAAAGATTTCACCACACCTTGTTTCAAACAGTAGTTGTAGTTGGGGATATTTGGGCAGAGGTTTCTAAATGTGGTTACTTTGCACCAAGTGAAAAACTTTTTTTTGCATTAATTTTTACCTACCGCTATCGCAATCCATCCACCTTATGAATAGAACAGATAAATTGTATCAAAATTTAAAATCGGCTTACCATGTGAACAAAAAGAAAAACTGCCACTGTTATCTTCAACCAGAATTCTCTTATCTTCTGTCGCGGCGGTGATTGCCGCCCTGCCATATCAGGATCAGGAATTTGAACTTCTTCTGCTGTTTTGTTCTGTATTTTGCCATTTCTTTTGTTGTTGTTAGCTTACCCTGGGTACCAGAGCCTGGTACCCAGGGTATTGTTAGTTGTATTTGGTCCAAAACGAGACTTCATTTCCCGTTTCGCCTTTCAGTAATCGTTCCGCATTTTAGCAATTTAATATTTTACGGATTGTTCCTTTGTCAAGAAATCCGTTTCGCAGTTTAGTAATTCCGTTTCGCCTTTTAGTAACTTTGCTCCATATTTTAGTAATTTTGTTCTGTATTTTAGTATTCCGCTATTCCGTTCCGCCGTTCTGTTTCGTTTCGTGTTTCGTTTCGTGTTCCGTGTTTTAGTAGGAGCCGACAAAGCAACTAGCGTTTTTTAAACCGATTTGATGACCTCTACCAATAAGAACCTATTTGAAATTTCAGGCAGAATGGGCTCCTATATAACGGGGGGCCTAAATGGAAAATTCAGCCTAGAGGTTCTTATACACGGGTGATCTAAGTTGATTTTGTGATGATCCAAGTTGCCTTTTCTTTGTTTAGAAGACAAAGTTCGAAGCTTATGAATATTAACTTACCTGTATGTGAGGAAGCTACCAGATTTTATCAAGCTATCACTTTTGATATAATGCAGCTCAAAATTATCTATATTGTCGATATATCAAAATCTCTTTTTTGAAAATTTTCTGGGAAAGGACACCACCAGTCGTGATCTTTGCTTCTTTCATGGCAAATTCTCCAAAAATTGGGCGTTTTCCAACAATCTGAAGGTCGTGGTCATGGAAAATTTCCCGGGGGCAAGTCCCCCCGACCCCAGCTTTCCTTCCTGCGCTCTTGCCGAGTTTCCACTCTGCTCTATGAATTTCATTTCCGACGACCCTAGCTAGATTCTTTTGCTCGAATGTGTTCCTAAATTCAGGCATTTTCATTACATTTCAGGCATTTTCAAGAACGACATGCTGTTTTCTTTAATCTTGGGTTTGTTAAAACTCAATAAAACTTCTATCTACTTTTTAAGAAGACCCAAAATTGGTCTATCTGTAGACCCAAAATGAAAGAACCCAAATAGTAACAGTCCCACAAAAATCCACCTCAGATCCAAAAATCGATGATAGGCCCGAGGGGCATTTCACTCCAAAAAATCTTGTACGCCTTTGGCAAAAATCCTTTTGTTTGGAAGAAAAATCCATCAAAAATCTGTAAAAATCCTTTTGTTCTGAAAAAATCTCGTACGCTTTTTTGAAGGAGTGAAATGCCCCTCGGGTAGGAACAACTTGAATAGTGTCTAGGGTCTGACTTGGACACCCCATACCAATTGGAGGAAAGTTTCCTGAAATGAGCTTATTTGCAGTCTAAATGAAATGAAATTCAGTGGTGTGATGCAAAACCACATACAGATTACAAATCAATGTCTATTTTTAGAAAAAATTAATTATGCATGCATAAATTACACTGCGTTAGTTAAAATCTTCTGTCAGAAGTTTCTCACTTGTTTTATTAGATATCATGCTGATTTTTCTGTCACATAATCACTGGAGGTAGATGAATGTGCCATAGTAAAACAATTGAGATTGGTTGGGTAGTTTTCATAAAAAATGCATTTTACCACTTAAACAGCTTATTACGGTCCGCATAATTAACAAATATATGCCAATATTATCAAAACAGTCAATAATTTCCAAACCATTTTACTAGGGCACATTGACCAACTAATGTACTTTAAGTTTAGATAATTATAAGGTTGGAGGCCAAGGCACTTTGACACAGCTCTTGACAGAAATTTGACAACCTTCCAATTTTTCAAGGTTGAGAAAAAGCCAATTGAAAAAAAATCACCTCTTTACATGGCATCATCTTAATTAAATGTTATCTAAAAGGTCCAGATGAATGAATTTTACCCCCTTCCTCAAATCCCTTGGCCTGAAATCACTTTTTGGTAGTTCTCTGCCTCTCCTTTCTTTCTTTTTACCTATCTGAAGACTGTGCGCAACTCTTATCAACGCAAATGCAATCCATCTTTACACTGACACGACATTCATAGTATGCAGGGTCTTTACCAAGGCTTCTCATGTCTTGACAAGATCCTTGTCATTCATCACTGGATGCTATAAGAGCTAATGCAGTAAAAGCATGTTTGTCCACATGAAATATGACACTCTGCAAGATGTTCATCAAGATCATTAAGTGCTTTCCCTTTCGTCACTGGTGGTGAAGTTTTGAATTTATTATGAACTGGCTTATGAGATTCAAGCAGTTGTTGTTATTGTAAGATTTAAAACCTACTGCAGGATGCATGTTCACAGCTTGTGTGAATGTGAATTATTGGATTTTACCAGTCTCCCCCAGGAAAAGCCCCAAATATTCTCACGTTTGCCTCAAATTTTTCTGCCATCATATTTCAATATGATCTTAGCTGTAAGGGTTATCACTGGCCTTTCCACAAACATGATAACCACTATATAGTCAACACAGTAGAAGAGCCTTCCTTCTTGTTGTCATCAGTTCCCAGAGCCTTCATATCTCAAGGAAGGGCATACTAAACTGATGTCTTCAAAGTAATTGGTTCTCCAACATCATTCTGTTTGTGCTTCCATGCTTTCCGACATCTGAATTATCTAAATATTGGTTGCTAATAGGCCACTGTTTAAGCGTTTCCGTTTTCCTTGACGTTGAATGATGATGGCCTGCTCTGGGCCTAATGCCTAACTCGATCCTCGAGGTTGAAAACACATACGTAAACTTGCATATGTACGTTTTCACAACTTGGTCTTGACATATCTGTTTCCGTTGCCAGGAGAAGATCTTTTTGACGTACTACTCTTTACCTCTTCGTTCCTTATTACCCATGTTAAAGTAGTTAAGGCAAACTGAAGAAATCTTCAGCAACCAAGAAGGTTGGCAGCGAAAGCAAGGTTCAAAACTTCTCTTGCAACTTTGGTGTTGCTGTTGTTCTTGGGCCCCTGCCTCACTTTCAGACTAAAACACAGAATGGAGCTTTGGAGCTTTGGACCTCAGGTCGGAAGGATCCTGACCTTTTCCGAAATTTTGCTGCAGAGACAGTGTTGATAAGTGGTTGCTAAGTGGTTGCTAGGGAGAAAAAGTGTGACATGTTCAAGAAATGATAGCTTTTTCACCATTTCTGGAAAAGATATGGGAGTGGCAGCCACGATTCTTGATTCTACAATGGTTGAATGACCTTTTGCAACTGAAAAAAATTTTTCAATTTTTTAAGCTTTAATTGGTATGACATACCTTAAATCTGCATTAAAGCGACTCATGAGACCCCGTTTTGTCATGACCTTTTGGTTTCGCACGGAAATGATTTGTAGATTGATGCTCCCGGTGAACTGATCTTGACAACCTGTCGTTACAAACTGGCTCTTTCGCACATAATTAAAGCAAACATTTGTCATTATGGAGAAAACATAAAACACGAGGTGTCCTGAAGACCTGAAGCATGAAAGAAGATAACGCCATTCAACCAACATAACAACATAACAATCCTGTTTTGCCAAATCAACATTTCTAATTTTTGATGCTGGCAAATAGTGATCATTGCCTCCCTCGTAATTATGAATGCTTCCTGGAATGAATCAGTTTCTTGATAGAAAGTTTCTGAAAGTGTTCAGACTTCTTACTCGGACTTCTTACGATTTCCTTAAAGGCTCCTAAAAATATCTATCTAAAAATATCTATTTCATGAACGTTTCAAAGCAATGTCTTTCAAACATTAATCACTTCCGTCCCACCTTTGCGTCCCACCTTGCATCCCACCTTTGCGTCCCACCTTTGCGTCCCACCTTTGCGTCCCACCTTTGCGTCCCACCTTTGCGTCCCGCCTTTGCATCCCACCTTTGCGTCCCACCTTTGCGTCCCGGCTTTGCGTCCCACCTTTGCGTGCCACCTTTGTGTCCCACCTTTGCGTCCCACCTTTGCGTCCCACCTTTTCGTCCCTGGTCCCGGTTTTCCGGTATGCCCTGTCAGACCAACCTGGTTCAAGCCCACTTTGTCTCATGACAACATACAAGTTGATGAGGTCCTTTCTACTTCTGCAATCTCAGCACTACATATACAAAATCCTTACCTCTACCTCATTGATGCAGTCAACAGCACTCTTCATCAATGTGTGCAACAACTACGGAAAGTCAAGAATGTTATTAGTGCAAGAGAATCAGCTTTACAGTTGAATGTATCACCCCATGAATGAATCACTAAGACCCCGTTCAAACTACTGCGTTTTTGTACAAAACGGAGATTTCTTTCCAATATCTGGGTACCCATCATTACTTAAGAGTTCCTGAATGATCTTTGTACTATTTCCATTTCTCACAATCTCCAATAATCCTTTATTAGTCTTCATCTTAAGAAAGTGAGTTTCGGATACCAATTGCCTGAAAGAATTATGAAGCATTAACAGATTCAGCTTCAAGTATCATCAAATATATACGTCAAATTAGCCTAAGGTATGTATCAAGCAAAAATATGATCACCAAAAAATTGGTTCTTTCAAAAATGTCCGTTACTTTTTGTTGTGTTAGTTAGAGGAGACAGAGAAAACACGTCTGTCTTTCAAGCCAATAACAATAACATGTTTACTCAATGAGCTAATTTCTGATTTTATACGACACGTTAAACGCATGCATTGTAAGGTCCCTTGGGCATGAAACTATAATTGGAAAGTATAACACAACACCTCCCTTTCTAAAGTTCGTACAAAACAATTTGTTGTCCATATTTTCACGTGCCTTGAGTGAAGGTTTTATAATCCTCTTCGGTCTGCTCAGAATGTTCAAAGGTGGAATTACTGGTCTTTCAGAAACTGACACTGGGCTTGACTGACTTAGTGTGGTTGCTGTTGTGACTGAAGTTGGTGAAGGTGGTAAGGGAGTGATCTGAACCCTGTTATGCTTCACTTCTGATGTAGGTGTTGCTATAACGTATTGTCTTGGACTTTGTGACTTTTCAACAACAACGCCGGGTTGCGCATGACTCTTAATCTTCACTTCCTGTCCTGTACATAATGGAGGTAATGGTTTTGCATGATGTCGTGCATTGTAATACGCTTGCTGCTTTTGTCTGTATGATGTTTCCTTCTCATTCAGCTTGCTGAGATCTGGCCACTTTGACTGCAGCTGTGCATAGAAAACTGGAACTGTTGTTCTGAGCTTCCTTCCCATCAACAATTCTGCAGGCGAGAAACCATTCTGAAGTGGAGTTGATCTGTAAGCTAGCAATGCCTGATACTTGTCCTTTTCCTTCTTCAAGATGTTCTTAATTGTTTGCACTGACCTCTCTGCTTCACCATTTGACTGAGGGTAGTATGGACTGGATGGGCTGAGTTTGATATCCCATTCTTTGGCAAAATGTGTGAATTCACTGCTATCAAACGGAGGTCCATTGTCTGATCTGATCTCTTCAGGTATCCCATGTCTCGCAAATACGTCCTTCAATGTATTGATTACATCAGGTGCTCTTTTGCCTTTGTTCATACCTGCAACTTCAACATATCTAGAAAAATAATCTACTATTAACAGGTAATCAGATGCCTTGGTATGAAAGAAGTCAATACCCACAAGCTGCCAAGGCCTTTCTGGAAATGCTGTGGGGTTTAATGGTTCAGGGGTATTTGTTTTATACCCTGCACAAATTCTACAAGATTGAACCAAATCTTGAATTTCTCTACTAATGCCTGGCCACCAAACTGACTGTCTAGCTCGGCTTCTACACTTCACTATACCTTGATGTCCTTGATGAATTTTATCTAAAACATCAAGTCGCATTACAGAAGGTATCAAAATCTGCATGGATTTCAATATGACATTTTGAACCACAGTGAGTTCCCCCCTGAAATTCCAATAAGGTTTAAGAGAATCAGACATTTTATACTTCTCTGGCCATCCTTCAAGTATAAATTCCTTCAGTTTGCAGCAGACAGGATCACTCTCTTGTGCCTGGATGATTTGCTGCAGTCTCACATCAGAAATTGGCAATGCTTCAACTATGTTTGCTACATAAAGCGTCATCTCATCATGATCAATCAGGTTTCCTGCAGACTTCTCAACTGCTGACATACGTGACAATGTGTCTGATGTGTACATTTGCTTGCCAGGAACATGAATCATTTTCTTGATCTGAAATCGCATGAGTCGCATTCTGAATCTCTGGATTCTTGGAGGAAGTTTCTCCACCATGTATGTTGTCAACAAGGGAATCAACGGCTTGTGATCAGTTTCACCAATGATTTGTTTTCCTAGGATATAGTCGCTTGATCGCTCACATGTCCAAGTGAAAGCAAGACATTCCTTCTCGATCTGACTGTGTCGTGCCTCTGTTGGTGAAAGTGCTCTTGAAACGTATGACACTGGTTTCCAGTCCCCATCCTCTTGTTTCTGGAGAACAACACCACCAATGCCATAGGAAGATGCGTCTGCATTAATTTTAGTTTCCTTATTTGGATCATAAAGAGCTAAAATAGGAGAAGATACAAGTGAATTCTTTACACTTATAAATGATTTCTCTTGTTCTGGGCCCCAGTACCACTGAATATCCTTGCAAAGTAAATCTCTCAATGGTTTTGTTTCACTTGCCAAATGACTTTTAAATTTACTGAGATGGTTGACCATCCCAAGAAAAGATCTCAATTCTTTCACATTTTTGGGTTTCTGCATAGAAGTAATTGCATTTACTTTTGCAGGATCAGCAGAAATTCCATTTGAAGAAATGATGTGGCCTAAAACTTTGACAGACTTCACATTAAATTCACACTTTTTCTGATTCAAAGTTATATTAGCTTTAGCTAATTTATTCAGGACTGCAATAAGTCGCTGATCATGTTGGTTTTGATCAGCACCATGGACAATTATGTCATCAATAAGCACTTCAACTCCTTCCAAACCTTCAAGTTTTTCACTCATACATCTCTGGAATTGTTCACTTCCAGTGGAAATACCGTATGGTAGGCGGTTGAAACAGAAACGCCCCCAAGGAGTTAAAAAGGTCGTTAATAAACGAGATTCCTCAGATAATTTGCGTTGCCAAAATGCACTGTTAGCATCCATTTTGGAGAAAATTTTTGACTCACCAAATTTGGCTAAGGTGTAGTCCACAGAAGGCAGGGGGTGGACTTCTCTCAAAATATTTTCATTCAACTTAGTCAGATCAACGCATATGCGTACATAACCGCTCGGTTTTGGGACAACAACCATAGGTGCACACCACTGAGTTGGTTCATGGACAGGAGAAATTACTCCTGTCTCAAGCATTCTGTCTAATTCTGCCTTTGTTTTCCCAAGAAGAGGCAACGGTACTTTTCTTGGCACAGTTAAAGCAAATGGAGTAGGCTCATGTATCAACTGGATTCTGTATTCGCCCTCCAGTTCCCCAAGACCTTTAAACAGAGAAGGGTAACTTTTAATAACATTGGCTGTATACTTTTCATCAACCTCACTGGCGTTAGTTGATACTGTTTCAACTTTTTGAATTAAATTCAATTTAGAACTAGCCATTCTTCCTAACAAAGGTGTTTGAAGACCTTCTACAACATAAAATTCTTCTTGTAGAGACTGGCTGTTTGCACTTAATTTTCCCACAAATTTTCCTGAGCATTTGATTTTGTAATTACATGGGCCTAATAATATTTTATTTGTTGGCTCCAATTTCAGACTTTCCTTTTCAGCTAGCCTTTCAAACAGTGAAAGTGGAATGACAGAGACATCTGCCCCTGAATCCAGCTTAAATTTCAGCTTATTTTGGTTCAAGCAAACCTCTGCCTGCCAAGGCGAATCATGAGTACGACTACTCTTCACTGCATCGATGTGTACTTCACCCAGAAATAAATGGTCATCATCGTCAGTGGAATAAATTGGAAAGATCCCACCTGGGACTTCATTGACTCGTTTGCTTCTGCAAGCCTTTTTCCAGTGTCCCGTTTTTCCACATGAATTGCATTGTGAATTTCGTGCCGGACAGTGAATTCTTTTATGAAGAGGACCAAAACACCTTTCACATTTCCTTGCATCTGGCTTCGAAGAAAATTGTTCCCTCGGAATTGCTTGTGTTTGTTTTCTCCTTTCGACGACTTTTGTTGATTTGGTCTCTGCCTTGTGTGTTTTGCATCTTTCAGCACATCAATGTTAGGCCCTCCTGTGAAAACTGGACGAGTGATTAAACTTTGTTGTTTTCGGACAACCTCCTTCTGGCGAACCAAATTAACTGCTTTTTGCAAGGTCAAATCTGCCTCCAGTTGAAGTCGCTCTGACAAGGCTTTGTCCCTTATTCCAACCACGATTCTATCTCGAATTAATTCGTCGCGTAAATCAGTGAAGTTACAAAATTCAGCAAGGGTATATAAATCAATTATGAAGTTATCAACAGACTCACCCTCGGTTTGCACGCGCATATTGAAGCGAGCACGCTCGAATATCACGTTGCATTTGATAATGAAGTGCCCCTCAAACTTTTTCTTCACTGCGTTGTACTTTTTTCGGTCATCTGTACTCATTCCAAATGATTGTAAAATATCGTCCGCTTCATCTCCCATGGAATAAATGAGCGTATTCACCTGACTTTCTTCGTCTTTCTTATTTAGCTCCGACGCCAGTCTGAAGCGTTCAAATCTTCTGATCCACTTCGACCACTCTTCGGGCTTGAACGAGAACCTCTCTGGAGGTGTAACCTGGAACGTTGCCATTTCTATGAGCTCACAGCCGCGGCGCCTTTAAGTCTTCGACCGTAGTCTTACGACCGCTCTTCCCCAACCGTAGCTTTCCAAGCTCACTTCCAGAATGTAGCGTTGAGGCTCATTATACTCCTGTCACCATGTTGTGTTAGTTAGAGGAGACAGAGAAAACACGTCTGTCTTTCAAGCCAATAACAATAACATGTTTACTCAATGAGCTAATTTCTGATTTTATACAACACGTTAAACGCATGCATTGTAAGGTCCCTTGGGTATGAAACTATAATTGGAAAGTATAACACAACACTTTTTTATTTTGGTGGCCATGGGGTGTGTACTGATATAGAGTTATTGGAATTGGCTAAGCTGTTGATTTCCAGAAATTTATTTGGAAACAAGATAAATACACCCAAAGGAACTAAAATCATGGAAGAGCTGTGAATTGTTGACTAATAAGGGGCAGCTCAAAAAATTGGTAGATATGGCCTGAAGCACCTTTTTTGCGGCAACTTTTTTGATGCTTGGGCTTCGTTTTACAGGCCCAAAAACACGTTTATTCAAAACTAGAAGGCCTAAAATAGTAGATTCTCTCCAATAAAATAAATGGCCATGTGGATGTCAAGCTCTTTAGACAGTGTTTAATGATATCAAAAGTTTAAAAAGCTGTAAAATAAAGAGCACTCACCCGATTTCAATTCTCTCTTCGCCCAAACTTTCCCGGACAAATTTGGCGCCAAAAAAACCACTCGTGAGGGGGCTTAAACGAATATGAGGCAAAACAAACAGCGCGCAATAAACCAACGTCATTTTCAACGGACCTCACAACTTCGCCTGTTGGAGTGCGGTAACATGAATCTCTCCGGTAAGTCAAATGATTTGCAAGTACCTCCCATAAGCAAGGTCAGAAATGTTGAAGGCTACATCAGCCATCAACTGATCCCCAGGACATAGCTTATCAAGAAAACCAGAGTCCTAAACAATGTGTCTATCTGAGCACTTTCCACCATACGATTCAAGACATTTTTCTCAGGGATGTTTTTCCTTGCAACAACACAAGATGCCCACTTATCATAAACTGTAGGTCGAGGGAAATAAGCCTGGCCCAAGTAAAGAAAATATGGCTTATGATACCAGCACTGATATTAAATCTCAATGCAAGGTCTTCGGTGAGCAGCCAAAGGACACAGCTTCATCCAGGACAACAAGAACTCTTGCTCCAGTGAAAGTTTCTGAGGGGGTCCTTTATCAATAGCTAATGCAGCTTCTTGTTGATGAGCTTTTCACCCCTCCAGTATGTCATTTGCCTCTGTATCTACACACAGTTGATCAAAGAGAAACTGAAATGTCTTTGTATCTCTGATGCCAGTGTAAAGCCTGACATCACTCTCCCTAGTTATCTGCGCAATCAAGTGCAATGATATCTTTGCAGGTTTTGTTAACTGCCAAGAAAAATGCAGCAACAACTGCATCATTAATACATCCAGAGCCATCTAGGTGTCTCAAATCACTGGCAGTGACATGCTTGAAAACACTTTGGATCTCTTTGGAGCAAGTAATCTCTGAATCAGACTGCAATATCTGAAAGACGCTCTAGGTGTCTCCCGCTTGAGAGGTACTATCTGACAGATCATCATCGGATATCAAGATATACTTTGGCATTGGGGAAATCTAGGAAAGCCAAGACCTTCAAAGACTAGTTGCCAAAGATGTAAAACGGCTTCAGATGTGATGTATTGGCACGGACACTTTAGAGGGTTTTACCAATCAATGGCCCTGGCCCTATGGCCCTATGGCCCTATGGCCCAATAGTCTTGAGTACTTCTTCAGAAGCAAATCATGAGTTTGATGATGTATTCCATTAAAATTCGTTTGAAAATTGCAAGCAAACATACCCAAATTCATGGACAAAATTCTCGTTCAGCTAGTGAGAATTTTCGCGACATGATGCAGGGAATCACCCACTGCAAATTTCCTTGTTTTATCAGGAAACAAGGCAAAGGGGGATGCTTAAGTTGCATGATATGTAGAGGAAGGAACTTACAAATCTTTACAATTCTATAACTCACAGCAACGGGGTCTCCATAAGTCTTACCAAGAAACTCAATTCTCTCCAGGTCGCTAAAAAATTAGAAACTTCATTACTGGGAAAATCAGCTTAAGAAATTTTATTCTAGTCAAGGAGATCTTTGGCATGTTCTTCCTGTAAAAAACCTACATTTGAAATGTTCACGGTGGAAGAGGAAGTAAACATAACGATAGTTTTGGAAGGGAATACGTCAAAGTCATACTCAGGTATTCGTGACAAACAGGCACGAGACGATAGTACCATAGTGCCATTGGGCCATTGGGCCATAGGGCCAGGGCCATTGATTGGTAAAACCCCACTTTAGACAAGTAAGTTACTCTCCAGAAATAGAAATGCAACAAAATGATCTGCATCATTGTTTGATACTAACCAATCTCCTGGGCGCATATCTAAAGCTTTCATTAGGTTGCTGAACATTGCTGGTACCCTAGTTGTAAGGTTGTTTGGGCTTGCATTTTGATAGAAGGAGAGAAGTTAATTATTTATTTGCAAATACTCATAACGAGCTACTTGGGTTGTGTTCATCAACACATCAATGTGGTAATCACCAGACATGGATCAACATTTCTCTAAATCATTGGCTACGTCATGGTTCAGTGACTGATCAAGCCATGTGTTATCTGCTATTCAGTGCATAGCCCCCAACACCGAGACTTGGAATTGTGTTATTGAGAGCACACAACCCACTCGCACACAAGTTTGTGCTACCCTGCATTTGCACTTTGAGCGAAATGTCACAGATACTGCGCAAGTTATTGGAAGTAAGATGTTTCCCAAAAGCAGATGGACAGGCAACAAACATGACTTTCATGAAATAGTGCAAGTTGGATGTAATATTTTCAACTTTCTCATCTGGCAATTCTGAAAGAAAGCTTGGGTTTGAAGCTTTTTTATCAAATACCTGGTTTTATCATCAATGTTGTTCGCAAGAAGCCCTATACATTTCTGCTGACCTTGGTGTGTGAAGTGTAAATGCGTTGGGAGGGGGGGGGGGTAGTATCGTCTATCGTACTGTGCTTGAAATGGTTGTGAAGTGAATTTTCATCAAAATTTTTGTTGCTTTCATTGAAAGCCTTTGGCTATCAGTCGCTCCCATAGCCAAACCTTCTTTTTTCGCTGCCATGCCCCTGAGCTGTAAGGGAAGAAGGGGAAGCCAGTTGCCTTCAAATTAAGCGTACCTTTAGTGAAAAGGAAATGCATCTCATTCTGCATTGCTTTGTCTTGCCCAGCATACAGCTCGGCCAAGACTCCACAATCAAGAATTTCAAAATAAGTGCCAAAGACATTATCATCAAAATCCAGCTTTAGCTGCTTTTCTTTGGATTTTCAACAGAGCATCAAACTTTGATGCTCTACTATACCTTTATACAAAGTTGATGCTCTACCATGCCTTCATACATTTTATTAAGCGTGGCAAGGGGAAAATACCTTTTAGTGCATGTCAACAGACCAAGAGCCCGCAAAACTTTTCCCTGGATGTTCTTAATTTGGCTATCCCATTTTAAATCATTATCAATCATTATGCCAAGAATTATTGGTCTTGAATCCCTTTTCAGAATGGTATTAACCCTTTTCGAGGTATAAAAACACAACTGTTTTGACGACAAACGTTTCAATTAAAATCTTCATCAGTTAAAATCTCCCATTTCCATGTATTAACATTTATTATCACGTATCAATGCATTGTTGTGACTACCCACCTTGGGCACATTTTGACGCAGATTTATGACATTTGAAATAAAAGCCCCCTGAGGACCCACCCAATTTGATGTGAAATCCAACCAGCCCGAATGCATTGATGAATTGCCAGTACTCTCTTTACACCAGCGCTAACATTTGACAAACAGTCTCAAAGATAAAATGTTTGGAAGATAAAGGAAGGACTGCCCGATGAGAAGCCCATTGCTTGTCAAACATTTTGACATCCTAAGAATGGATTTTTGCCCGAGAAAGATTGATTTAGAAATTAGCCAATGCTTGGGGCCGCTTCCCCCAGCGCCCGGCCCCCTGGCTCATCTTGAATCCCGATTCACCAGCACCCACCCCCTCCTTTAAAATCTATTGAAAAGTCATCACGTCATGTAACCATAGCGTTTGCCCCTGAAGCACATGGCGTTTCATTCTGAATAGCGATTGCTAAGGAAGTGAATTGCGTTTGAATTGGAAGCGCTTAAGCGTTTCAGACAGGACATTTTGGCATAGTGGACCGTTATGCATATTCCACCGGCATGGCAACATCGGTCCTGCTGCCGTTGTTGTACTGCAATGACGAAACATTATTGCCAGTCTTTTTTGCGTTGTACCATAAATATAACAAGAAACATAATATGTAAACAGAACAGAAAGACAAGCACAAAATAAGACCATGGGAATAGATGATGGTTGGGAGTTCAAAGAGGGTGTGTCTCATTTTATTAAAAGACTCTCGTGAATAAGAAGGTCAAAATGATTGTCTGTCTGGCTAATAATTTGGAAATAATTGAAAGATGCTTTGTGACCAGATTTAGAAATTTGGCCCCTTGGAAGAGAAGTTAGACTTTATCTTTTGACCTGCTTTGTTAATCCCTGGGTGTTCTTTACATCTAACAATTAAATATCTTTTGATTTTGTCATAGTAAGTGGATAACAACCACTGCATGCTAATAAGTATAGTTATAAATAACACTTGAGCACATTAACTTTGAAAGGCGCTCATTGAATTTGAATAGTGAAGAGAGTCATCTAGGGGATCTAAAGATGACCTGAACTGTCAATAAAATGTGGGTGATCCAGCTTTTTAAGCTTCTTCGGCCACCCCATGGATATGCCAAAAATACCATAAATGTGATTTTTTCGTTGTTGTGCTTGCCCTCCGTTAGTTCAAACCAATATCTTCAAAGCCTCCTTTGACACTTTACGGCGGGAGATTGAGCAAACACTCTTCAAGACCAGGGATTTGCTCAAGAGAATTTAAGCAACAGTGCAAGCAATCAAACCAGGTAAGGAAACTTCCTGACAGAGTCATGGTTTGAATTCACGCTATTTGATATAAATCATCTTCAATTGGTCCCTGACATAGTCTGCAAAAGGTAGAAAACAACTCATTTTCTTGTGGTAAGATCATTGGGTTACCATTGTTATCATTGTGAGAAATTTTGCCAAAATTATCATGAGCTTCTCCATTCTTATGCATGTTCTTTTGATTGTGGTTCACAAGATGAAACCTATCTTTCTGCTTCACAAGACTAAGGCCCCGTTTACACGAGACCGGTTCCAAAAAGATCCGCATCTATTTGAGTTCACTTAGGCGTTCTGTTTACACGAGACCTACCTAACCGTACTTAAATGAGATCACCTAGCCGTACTTATTTGAGTTCACCTGCGAAAGCGTACTCGTTTCGAACCGGTCTCGTTTGGTCTCGTGTAAACACCAGAAACTGGATCTTTTTGAGTACGCCATCACAAGGAGGGTAAATTTTCATGCGATAGAAGCTAGAACAAGAGCGGGCCTTATTTTGGCGCCATTTTCATAGCATCGTGTCCAAAGTGATCGTGTGACAGTCGCCAGAACAGTCCAGTTTCAGATTCATTTATCATCAACAACAACCAGTCATGGAAAAATCATTCGAAATCTTACTTAATATGATATCAGTGTTGTGTGCACTTTCTGCTGCTGCCAACAATGGTTTCTTGTACGCAGTCCTGATGACAAAGGTTCATCGAATGCGACAAAACAGATTAGTTGCGCTAGTAGAGCAAAGTTCCAAACGGCTCAATAACATTTTGCTTAAATTGAAAACAAGAAAGAAACGGAAGGAAAGAGCATTCTGGACGAGGCCCGGGAGGACAGAAACCTGGTGGAGTAATTTTAGAAATGGTGTCGTTGTACTTGAGGAGTGGAAAGAGAATTTGAGAATGTCTAGAGAGAGCTTTAACAAGTTATGTAACATGTTGAGACCATTCATTGTGAAGCAACGTACCAACATGCGTGCTACAGTTTCCGTAGAGAAGCAAGTTGCTGTGTTTTTGTACTACACAGCAGACGAAGGACGTTACCGCAAAGTCGCCAATGCATTCGGAATATCAAAGGCTACAGTCTCAACAATAATTAGGCGGGTTGCGCAGGCCATAACATTTCATCTAGGGCCAAAATACATCAAACTCCCAAAGACAGAAGAAGAAGTCAGGACAGCAGCATCTCGTTTTTATGCTAAGTTTGGTTTTCCACAGTGTATTGGGGCTATTGATGGCACCCACATTTTCATTAAAAGGCCAAGTAATAGCCCCACTGACTACCTCAATCGTAAAAACAGATATTCACTCAACGTTCAGGCTGTCTGTGACTACAGGTTTTGTTTCATGGATGTAGTGGTAAAGTGGCCAGGCAGTGTTCACGATGCAAGGATATTTGCCAACTCTGACATAAATAGACATCTGCGAGAAGGGAGTATACCAAGGTGTGTGAAACAAATTTTAGAGGATGAGGAGGCTGTCCCAATATGCCTATTGGGTGATCCAGCTTACCCACTTTTGCCTTTTTTGATGAAAGAATTTCCTGGCGGTGGAAACACTGAGCAAGAGCAATTCTTCGGATACAGACTCTCCTCAGCAAGGATTGCTATTGAATGCTCTTTTGGGAGACTGAAAGCACGTTTTGGATGCCTGAAGCGAGAAATGGATGTTTCCGCAAGAATCCTACCACATGTCATTTATGCATGTTTCGTCTTGCATAATTATTGTGAAATGCAAGATGATAAAGTTGGCAATGATGATGTTAGCAAAGCAATGAGATATGACCAAGAGTTCCAACCACCAACTTCTGGAAATCGATATTCATTGGGAAACAATGATGAAGCCAGTGGAAAGAGAATTAGGAACATATACCTTAAGTTCTTTGATTAATACCCAGTTGACTTTGTGAAAGAACTTTATGAACTTTAACTTGTCGTATTATCATATTACAAACCACCTTGAATAGCTCAAAACTTTGAAGACAGTTATTATTGCTTTGAAAGTCAATGGTCATTCAGTTATGAGATATCTAAACTGTTGCAGGTCTGGCCTATGCTGGGCTGACTACAGTAGAGCCCTGTAAGAAAGAGAATAGGACAGGAAGATTGCGCAGACCATTTTTGAAAGATCACCTGCAGACAAAAACCAACAAAACAAACTGACTCCTTAAATGTTCTTACCAGATGATAAATTATTTGCAAACCAACACTCAAAATTCCAGAAATCTCAATCAGTTCATTCAACTAAATGTGATATTCTTTTTTGTCTTCATTTGATCTATCAAAATTTAAATTTTTCAATTTTTCATGCCTGTATGTATCAACTTCACAGTAACATCCTTTTATTCACAAGGGCACAAGTGGTCTTTTGTATAAGAAGTTACCACACTATGAATGACCTTGTAAACATTTCCAATCTCTTTGTAAGAAAAGCATGTTCTTGTTTTTGGGATTTTATATAATTCCTACTTTGTCAGCACAAGCATTTATTTTGTTAAAGATATTTTTTAATGCTTTTTTAACCATAATGGTCATTGCTTGAAGAAAATCTAACAAATTCTGTTATTGATTCTTGCATTCTGCAAATTTATTGAATATTTTGCCTTGAGAACTGCAGTAAGGCAATTTATCCTGCATTCCAATCATTTTAGCCCCATCTCAGATATAGCTGACAGTGTAATATGGTATCTGGTTTTAATGCGAGTTTCTTTAATTGCTCAGGCAGAATTGATTCTTAATTATCAGCTCATCAAAATGATTCAAGTCATAATTCTTTTAATTGACACAACAGATTTATCATTTTTTTATGAGGCAGGTTAGTTCATTAGTGCATTGATTGACCAAAAATTTCTCACAAGTTTCTTAATACTTAATGCCTTGATTACAGACTTCATTGAATTCTTGTGTCAAATTAAAGTTGAAAATTGAGAAAAGTCAACTTTGCTAACCAATGAATTACTGCCTCTAAATTCTCTAGAATAGACCTTCTGTTGTGTCTACTTCACAAGAAGTAATGTAACATAAAACGTTTTGAGGCCATTTGGTATATCAGAAAAGGAAGCTTTTGCCCTAAACAAATGAAATATTTGTACAAGAAATTATCATCGTATTCCTGACTATATCATATTCACTTGAAGCATTATCACCATATTCAGAAAATATTCAGACTCTGATAAGGTCATTAAAGCATTATGATAAAATACCTGAAAGGTGGTAAAATTAAGACTACTATGTATATTAAGTAGAACAATATTTCAGATATTTTGTGGTGGCAGAAGCAACAAGATGTCAATATCACATGTTCATGCTAAAAGTCACAAGGAGTCAGAAAATAGTGTGTCCATCAGAAGTCATCTTCCATGTAAGCCATGAATGACTGCTGTCTACCATTTCTTGGTTGTTGATTTCTGTACTCATGCTGGTACAAATTTTGATGCTGGATAGGGTTAGATTGGACTTGGGGCTGCATTAGCCCCTGTAGCATGGCAAAACCATTACCAATGACTGATGTCAAAGCATTCATACTATCTGTGAATGTTTTCATTTGTTGTTCATGTTTCTTCTCAGATTCCTCTATACTCTCCATTATTCTTTTCTTCATGGCAATCTCCTGTTTAGCTGTGTCAAGGAGTTGTGCTTCTGTTGAAAGACGCTTTGTGAGCTTTGAGTCCTTCTTTTCTTTCAAGTGTTGAATAAGGGATCTCCTTGAAGCTGCCATGTCCTTAATCTTGGATGTAGTTACTTTAGACGTAGAACTCTGTCCATTGTGGATTTTCTTCAACTTTGCATTGTCCTCTACCAGTTCATCATCACTGTCAAGGTCAGAGTTGTCATCAGCATTTGAACAAGACTCTGTGCTGGTCGAATCTTCAAGTTTGCCTTGAACGACCACAGATGTCTCTAAGGCAGCACTTTCAATTCCAGTTGAAATGCTATCAACTGCAGGGCAGCCTGCCCAAATCTCATGGCATTCGTCGTAAAGGGCAAGGACCACACGACCACCACCACTACGACGTCCACTGTCAACCGCTTTACGAAAACTTGTCTTAATTCTTTTTATCTTTGATGCAACTCTGTCTTTCGTGATAACAGAAGTGTCTTCGGACTTTGGAAATTCTTCGTGACTAGCCCCACTTTCTTTCTTTGGGTAGCTGTCACGAAACCTCTCTGTTATTTCTTCGTACCGCATCCTCACAGTCTCCCAGTCAAGGCCTAAATTAGACTTTGCCGCCTTGTAATCAATGATAATCTTTACCAGCAAAGCAGTTTCTTCGTCTGTCCAAACAAAGTTGGCCTTTTCAGTTTTCTCTGCTGTTTTCGGTACAGATTCGCTTTGCTTTTGATTCGATGCCGACATGATAATTTTTCACAAATTTAGATGCCCGCTGTCTCGCTGTCTCTTCCTTTGGTAATGGCGAGGTAAACTTGGCGCCTTATTTTGGCGCCTTCCACTCCAACCTCGGCTTCATTTGTTGGTCATGGTAACCGAGGCTGGTTTTGACCCGTCTTTCACAAAACGATGTTGAGTTCGGGTCTCATGTAAACAGAACGCATAAGTGAACTTTTTTGGGAACGGTCTCGTGTGAACAGGAGAAAGTGAACTCAAATGGATGCGGATCTTTTTGGAACCGGTCTCGTGTAAACGGGGCCTAAATCTGTAGGTAGCTTTTTCCATTGAATATGACACAATAGAGGGTGAGAACATGTCTCATCATGGTTAGAAGAGCATCAGTTACTGGTCCTTTATTGGCTCTCTTGTTTAAAGGGAATCGACATAGTTAAAAGCTGGCCCGGGCCAGGTCAAAAATATAATCTATCGTACTTGACAGCTTAGACGCATCCGGTTTCTGCGGCTACGTGATATATCTATGTCTATTCCCTTTAAGGCATTTTTTAAGCCTACTATGTGGTCAATGCATGCACTGTTTGGAAAATATAAGGTAAGTAAACATATGAAGTTTTAAAACATATAAGGTAAACAAGGAGAATACCTTTCCTCAATGACACCTAAGGATGCAAAAAAACAAGCCATTCATGTTTGTTTGCCAAGCTGCATCCCCTAGTATCTCACTTATTGCAGCGTAAACGTGCAGTGTGATTGTGCTGAATGAGAAGAACATAACAGCACCAATCTTTGCCTGTGTTCCACTGTAAAACATAACTATGTAAGAAGATCTTTTCTTTACATGGGCGTGCTCTTTTGCATTGTACCTTCCATGTACACCCTCATCACTTTGGCCATGCCTTCCCTGTTATGATCTGTAGGAAGCTGTGATTCCAGAGATCAGCTTATTGATTGAACATCTAATTCTTTTCCTCATGTATTGCAGCTGACTACTGGTTTCAATGTTTTGGGCCTGCAAATAATTGCATTCAATCAACATATATGTATACATAGAAACAAGCATAAAAAACACCAAGTACATGCACCCATCCAACATTTTGGTATACCTTTAGTGTGACATAGACTTGGCATACCATGGCAAGAAAGTTCACATTGCGAAATAGTTTTTTCGCTGTATATTAGAGGTAAACGCGACGGGTGTAATTTACGGAATGCGGAATTACGGAACTGCATCACAGGCATAAATTGCAGACCACGATTTCTCCATATAGGTTATGGACCAAAGATTTATGTTAAGAGGTATGATTTAAGGAGAGGTTTCAACCATGGGGTTGTGCCATATATCTTCAAACTTTCTATGCTTTGTTACAATTATTTTGATAAATTGATAAGGTTTAGGAAATCTATGTGGAATCACATCGTAGCATGAACTGACCTAAAAACTAAGCATGCAGCAAAGACATACACAAAACTTTATACTCACGAACAACAGCACAGCAGGTAATAACGAACACAAACGGGAACTGGCTGTCAATCAATAAACATGAGTCACCAAAGAAAGTACAAACAGATTTTGACTAGGGGTGGCGCCAGAAATCTTCCGACAGGCGGCAAAAATTGCTATGAAATGCATTTTTCGTATGCGATTTTGGAAATATTGCTCCGAAAGTTGGTTTTTTTAAATGACAGTAGCAAACGAAACCACACCCAAGGGAACGGGCCTGACAAAATCAGCGGGGGAAGAAGACCCTGTTGAGCTTGACCCTGGTCTGATTCTGTGAAAAGACACGAGAGGTGTAGGATAAGTGGGAGCACCAATGCGACAGCGAAATACCATTACTCTTGTTGTTTGTTTACTTATTCAGTTGAGCGGAAGCGGGCCTCACGGCTCACTTTCTGGCATTAAGGCCTCATTGGCAGGTCCATCCGTGCCAAAGACACTAATCTTTAAAGTTTGTTTGCAAATGGCTTTTTGCTTGAGCTGGGAATTTCATGTGATAAGGCACATGAACAGATTTAAACCTTTTGGAGTTTTTGTAATGCTATCAATTTCCTCTAAAATAAATCTCTCACAAGAAAAAACTTTAGAAACTCTACTGAGATTGATGTTGTTTACCGTAAAAGCTCTATTAAGCACCCCTCTCTATTAAGTCCCCTCTCTAATTAGCCCCTCCCTTTGAGTCAAAATTTGAAATAAAGCCCCCCTCTCTCTATTAAGCCCCCTCTGGAAGGTTCAAAAATACATAAGGCTTTTATGATACTTACACAATTTTGATAACAAGTTGGAAGGCGGTTTCAAACAGAAAGTGTATTACCGTCCAAGTATTAATACCAAACAATATTATTGTTGATTTGGTTATTCTTTAATAACCTTAACAAGCTTTATTTCTGATTATATCTCTATTTGAAATCGATTATTGCGCTTGTTCAGCTGGTTCTTCTATGCAATTGGTAATCCTGATGTTGCCTGTCTACAACACACAATGCAATTTCTAATGTGTGATTATTATCTTCAAACTCCTTAAGGTGGTTGTCTACCATTAAAAAACTTTCTCGTTTTCTAAATAACATATTTTGATTCTTGGCCACTGATATTTTATGTATAGGGGAGGGTGGGGCAAGTTGTCACAAAAATCAATCAAACGGTCACAGCTGCTTAACGGAACAAGTTAAATCTGAGAGTCAAAGTTCTTTAAATACCTTATTTACCCCTTTACCTAAAATGCAAAACAATTTTCGGTTATTGATGCTTAGCAAAGACCTTTCTTAACATTTGTGCAACCTGTCCACTGTGACAACATGCCCCAACGATGGGGCATGTTGTCCCATCCTAAGGGGTAAGTTGTCACACGTTAAAAATTCTATAAATAAAACAAAACAAAACTTTACTTATGTACAGTTAAATAGTTCAAAATAGTCCTTAAAGTTTACTCTATAGAGTATAGGTCTAAAACAGGGCAGTGGAAATCAAAAGTCTTGGCAGCTATCTTCGTAACACCAGTGGTTGGCCAAGGAAGCTTCATGATAATATCTGCTACTGAATGTGAACAGCTATCCTCATGGTCTAGAAAACCAAAAACTCTTCTTCCATCAGCTGATAGCTTGCTCCTCATAAAAGAGGTCTCCACTTCATTATCATCATAATCTAATTGTATAATCCTTCCAACATAGTGACGGACTCCTTTCTTGGCTAAGCCACCTTTTAGGCTTAGGCCTAATTTTTTCAATATTTTGCTCCTTTTGGCTTGCCCACTGGCAAATTTGAGCAAGGTCAGCAAAAACTTCGACTTGAAACCCCATCTGCAGCCTTAATTTATGATAAAAAACACAGAAAAAGTTGACCACGTGCTTGTGACAACTTGCCCCACTGGAGGGCAAGCAATGTTAGGCCAATTTTTAACGTTGTTGAAGGGAGGTCTCTGAAAAATTACAGCTGTGCATGCAGTAGGCCCACACACCCATAAGTTAAAATAAATCTCTTTAACATATATATACCACAACAATAGACATACATTTTTCCATAAAATCGAAAATCGTCTTCAAAGTAACAAATTCAAGGCATCTGTAATAAAATTTCTAGTGATGGCGGCAGGCTCGGTCAAATGGTATCAACTGAAAGCTTACATAAAGTACTTCACAATACAATCAATTTTGAATTGATAACAAACGGTTTTGGACCCAAAAAGAGGCTGTGACAACTTACCCCTGTGACAACGTGCCCCACCCTCCCCTACAAAATTTCATGCATGAGTGATTCCGCATAAGTTTGCATAATTAAGTCAAAGCTTCCTAATTTTAGGCAAATACTGTCAGTAGACTATTTCAAATAACTTCATGAAAAGTATGGAGAGGCAATGTCTAATGACTTAGGCATGGCATCCACCAAATTTTTTTGGATAAATCTCTTAAGGTGGTAGCTATACATAGTTAACTGTTGATATTGACAAAAGATGTTGATGCGGCAAACATAAATTTTGGAATAATTTCATAGGTATGCATAATTTGGAAATAATTTTTAGTGCTTGGTCTGCCCAAATGTATACTGAGGATTATGTGAAACTCTCAATGTGAAATCTTCAGTTGTCTTTGAGCAGCATTTGTTCAAAATTTGAGAATACCTCAAAAGTTGATGTTTGAGAAAATTGCGTTTAAAAATTGTGTTTCCACTATTGTGTCATTCTGAAGCAGAACTGCCTGCAGAATATGAATCCCCTCCCTCTGCTTCCTTCTCAGCATCAATGTAACCTTTTTTGGTAGCCCTCAACATCTTTCTTCTCATTTTTCCCATTTCAGAACACTTTTTGTCACTGCTGTCAATGCGCTTCTTGTCTCTCTGGGTTGCGCCTAACATAAAGTATTTGCCAACTGGTATGCCTAACTTCTTTTAAACATCACCTGGTCTCAAAGAACCATCATTATATGCAATGGCAGCTGAATTTGTTGCAAGCTGCAGTGTCTCTCTGCCAACAAAGATTCCCTTTGGGCATTTCTGCCACAAAACTGCATTAAATGCCTCATTAGCATTTTGTGTCTGGCCGTGGAGGCATTTTGCTAAAAGTTCATCAGTACTGGGGTCCCTGAAAATTGGCTCCAATAATCTTTTGATACAAACTGGCAAATTTAGCTTTTTCCTGTACCGAGATGTACCCTTCAGTTTGCCTGATTGCCATTTGCACCAGCACTCATCACTCATCTTTGGGACAAAATTTGCAAAATAAGGTCCAGTCTTAAGAGCCTTTTGTAATTTTCTAGCCCAATAATCATGCAGGCCGTAAGGTACAAAGAGCTCTGTCCTCGTATGTGCCGGAATGGGCTTTGTTGTTTCCACAAAGGTATAAGACGGAGAAATAGAAAATTTGCAATTGCTAGAGGAGGCCTGATATTTTTTTCGTTGTGAGAACATAGAGTCCAGAGAAGTAGGATTTAGAGTGCTTATACCTCACATGGAACAACCCTGTGGCACATTGTAATCGATTGACAGAATTGTATCGACAAAAGACTTGTCGTTACATTTGGGTCCATAGAAAATGTCATGGCAATCCTCAGCATCTGCAATGCCAGTCACGTCATTCACTGCAATGGAAATTGAGTAATCACCTGAAGAGGAACGAGATTCAAGATTAACCAGCTTGTCCAAATAGCGGCATAACCGTGTCCCCTTGGGGACCTTCTTTTCCTGAGGTTCTAAAAACAATCCTTCCCCAGCACCTTCCAACCCACTTATTCCCTCTCCATGGTGAGAAGCTCATTGGGCAGATCATGAGGGCATGATATTCGACACACACCATCCCAGGTTGGTTCGGTGCACTGTCTTGCCCTCCTTTCTCACCACACGCTTCTGACCATCCATCTTTCCTTGATAAATTCCTGTGGAGTAAATGGTATATGAAGATGGATGAATGGGAGGGGTTCGTGGATGTTATGGAACAAAGACGAGGACAAAGAACAATAAAGTCAAAGAAGTTGGTTTTATCAAATTACAACGTTGGTGAACAGTTTGTTGAAAGGGTAAGACTATTTAATTATTTATGCTTTGGTGATGAATCTTCATAAATATTTCCTCATTTCAGCAATCTAATTTCTACTGTTTGATTATTATAATACAGTATGAACCCACAAAATAGAAACCAGTTGTTTCAAAACAGCTTGTCTTGTTTAGTTTCTTATCAAAAGGGCATTTATCAAGGAGAGAAACTGTTCTAGTATGGGACGGGAAGGGTTTCGTTGTTTTCATGAAGGAGAGAAACTGTTCTAGTATGGGACGGGAAGGGTTTCGTTGTTTTCATGAAGGTATTAGGTGGAGAGATGGAAAATTTACAATTACTAGAAGAGGCCTGAACTTTTTTCTTTCTAATGGCCTGTTTATATGAGAAAAACGACCCCATCTTCCAGGCTGCGAAATGTGAGATGGGATGAAATCTGTGTGTTTATATGAGCAATTTCACCTCACCTTCCAGCACTTTCATCCCACTACCCAGGCCACGATTTCCGACAATAACAATCGTAATTGGAGCTTGGCACCAGAAGGGATTCGGTTTCCAATTGTCTTTAATTTGATGCTTGCACAAAACCAAAGAGTTCATCCCATTTTCCAGCTTTTCATCCCACCTTCCAGCGTTTATATGGGAAAATTTCCTCCCACCCCAACGAGATCCCACTTCCCGTAGAGTGGAATGTCACAAGATGAAAATTACAAAGGATCGTATAGCAGGGTGGGATCTCACCTCTCAGCTCACTGGCAAAAATTCTCTCAATTGGATGTACGACTTGAAGGAAACATTCTGAGTTTGGAGCCTAATTTCATTAGAAATTCTGGGTATATTTAGGTTTGAGATAAACAATTCACAATTCTTACAAATGAAAACACTTTCCAAAAACATGTCTATAATCTGAGATTGAAATTCAAAATCCCTTCCATGTTCTAGGGGCTGGCATGGGCCCATGGCAGAACTTCTTACAGTGTACATCTTGATGAGATCAAATAGGGAAGTGCCCCCTGACTCTCTATACTTCCATAAATAAACTCAGGCCCCATTTGCACTATACCAGATAGCTGCCATTGCGCTGCAACTGTATGTATCAGTATCAGATAGGGGTGCAATGCATCAGATAGGGGTGCTGCTTACATCACACCAGAGCCATCAGATATGTGACGCTCCACAAATCGCAGCGCAAGTCACTTCGCTTCGTATGTGATATGAAAATCACCCCGTCATGGATTTGGCATAATGTAAATTGTGCTATCCAAAATGGTGCTATATGTTTCGTTCTGCAACTAAATTTCTTTTCTTTGAGAGCAATAAGAAACAATAGATATGGAAAACAAAGGATTAAGAAACAATACTGAAGTGCTCCCCCGTGATGTGAACACAAGGCCTAACTGGCATGGAGTTTAAGATGCGACGATAACCATCAGGTATAATGTAAACAGTTCCGATAGAGGTCACTCACAACATGACGTGACAATAGCTGTCCAGTATAGTGTAAACGAGGGCTCAATATTTGCAAACATTACCAAGGAGATGGAGACAGCTGCAACTCTTGTAAAACTTTTTCCATATACTCTTTTTCAATCAAAGATTTCTTCTCCTTCTCAGCAAATTTGCTCAGTTAAGAGACGTTTTTGTCTAAATTCAAAAGCAAACATTGGAAAAGATTGGAGAAGTCAACAATCAACTGGAGAGAATTCATGCTCAGCTCATACGGCTGAAAGATAAGTTTGAAGCAACAACCGTGGAAAAGATCGGGAGTAGCGAATCAATGGATCAAGGAACATGGATCTGTGGATCATGGATCATAATTTGATGGATCATGGATGATTTAACCTTTTCAATGCTATAAATCAATGTTTGGAAGTTTTGATAGTGCTTTCATGGCTTGAACTCCCTTTTTCTGCTATGTTTCTGCTACATTAGGGAACCAAGTGCAGTTTTGAAAAAGAATCAACAAATTTTACATATCTTACAACAATGACAGCCATTGAAGACCATTCCTAATTCACCTTGAAGAGGCAAGTCCAATTTTGAATTTTGAGGGTTACATTATGCAATAAGATGATACTTTTCTGGCTTCGAACTTGGAGCCTTTCTTAACAGTCACGGAAATGTATCATTGATCATCACCGTGCTAATGGAGAAACATGTAATTTTCTCACATTTTTGCAATCTCTTGTTTTGACTGGCCCTTACCTGAGCATCCATGGTGCCTCGCAGACTGCCTTGTCACAGTTGAACAATGAAGAATATTGCCCACGAGAAAACAGTCTTCCCTAAAAGACCACGCACAGTCAACAAAGGCATAGAGCCCCATCGCCTTTTTCCGATCACTGAAAATGTAAGCAAGTACCTACTTAATAAACCTTGTGTTCGGAACAGTTTACTCAAAGAACGGCCAGGTCTAAAACGCGGACATCGCGGACATCGCGGACGTCGCGGACATGTCCGCCTCAAATCCATGTCCGCGTTTTAGGTTTTCGCATAGGGAAAAACCTAAAACGTGGACAACGCGGACATTGTCTGATTCTTCGAATAAAGTGTTAATAAGTACGTTTCCATGATCATCATTCACAGGACGTCACAGAAAACTAATGGTTTGCAATTTTCTTCAGGTCCGCGAAACCAATGTCCGCGTTTTAGGTTTTGGTATAGGGAAAAACCTAAAACGCGGACAACGCGGACATTGTCTAATTCTTCGAAAATACTGTTAATAAGTACGTTTCCATGATCATCATTCACGGGACGTCACAGAAAACTAATGGTTTGCAATTTTCCTCAGGTCCGCGAAACCAATGTCCGCGTTTTAGGTTTTGGTATAGGGAAAAACCTAAAACGCGGACATCGCGGACATTACCTAATTCTTCGAAAAAAAATGTTAATAAGTACGTTTCCATCATCATCATTCACAGGACGTCACGGAAAACTAATGGTGTGCAATTTTCTTCAGGTCCGCGAAATCAATGTCCGCGTTTTAGGTTTTGGTATAGGGAAAAACCTAAAACGCGGACATCGCGGACATTCTTTAATTCTCCGTAAAAAGTGTTGAGCTGATAAGCTTTCTGATCTTTATTTTCTGATTCTTCAAATATAGAAAAGTACTGAGTAATTTTAAATGTAGTGACCATATCCTTTTGATCGAGGTAGGAAAACACAAGGCCTACAAGTGTAACAGTGTCTCTGCAAAATGTGTCAGCTAACCTAAATGAATGCGAATTTCACTTTTTGACAATATGCTCAGCGTATGATGATTTAGAGCTGCTCTACGCATCAGAGGAATTTGGCAAAGAGCAATGGTGGCGGAAGGGGAGGGCTAAGTGGCTACAGCCCCCCGTCGGAGGAAATTTTGGTTCTCGTTGGAGGAAATTTGGCAAAATAACGCACGAAAACACCCTTTTTCAATCATTTTAGCCCTCTGTCGGAAGCTCCAGCCCCTCTGTCGGAAAATTTCTGGCACCACCCCTGGCAAAGTGACGTAAGAAAACTGCATTTTTAGGCATTTAAGCCCCATGCCCGAAGCTCCAGCCCCCTGTTGGAAGAGTTCTGGTGCAATTGGGAGATCCCTCCTGGCCCAAATTCTTAGTTTCTTATAAAAAATATGTGTATTAGGTCAAAAGAGGATAGTCTGGTTGGACCCATGAAAGTTTCTTTAATTTCTCAGATTTCGAGGGCTATTTGTCTTTTAATAGTTTCTTAGGAAGGACAATGCACAAACTGATGGCGCTGTTTGTCAAACCTCTTGGCCAAACTCCTCCCCCAAGAAACTCATTCCCCAAAGAGTTCTAATAACATTGTTCCGGAAAAGATCAATATGTGTACAGTATAGGGCAGCACCTTTCCTACATCCTGGAGGGTGGCTATAGGGGAGGGTACTAGAACCCGCTAACCCGAAGAATTCAAAGAATTTCAAACATGTCCGCGTTGTCCGCGTTTTAGGTTTTCCCCTATGCGAAAACCTAAAACGCGGACATGGATTTGAGGCGGACATGTCCGCGATGTCCGCGGTGTCCGCGATTCAGACCTGGCCCTCAAAGAACTCAGAAAGCATCTTAAAGAACATGACAAATGTGCAAGTGATTGTGGAGATATAATTACCAAGTTGGAAGAAGTCCTTAACAACGTTGATACAATTAACGGATTACTGGATTTAACACGAGAGAAAATTTTTCGCGACAAAGAGCCCATTATCGATTTCACTCTTCCAAAAGAAGTTGATGGTTTGTTAGCAATGGGAAGGAGCAATTTTACAGCTTTTTTACAAGAACAATTGCCATGCAAGCATCGACACGTTCTTGATTTTGCATCGAAACTTGGTATCAAGCTTCGTCCTGCTACATCGACAACATGTACTACTGACACATCTACAGCAACAGCAGAATCATCGTAACGCGATAATGATGGAAACCGTAAAAGAAAACGCACAGAAACAATAACTATTGATGATGACAGCAACGTTGAAGTGCCTTCTAAACGATATTGCAATAGTGCTACACAGCCATCAGTAAAGGGAGTTAGCAAAATTGATGGAATTCGTAACGAATGCAATAAACAAAAAATTTTGAACATTTCTGCAAAGAAAGAAGAATTTGAACAAAACATTGAACAAGCCTTAGCAGTATGGAACAACCAGCGCAAGAACAATTGTGGTCCATTTAACTTTGAAATGTTTTACTGTTATATGTAGAACAAGCAAATATTGACGCCTTTCATCATGGCGGACGGTAGGCGTGGTTGAGCAGTAAAGCTATTTTGACTGATACGGCGTCTTCAAATGAAATGAATGGAAAAGAAGTATGAATAAATGGAATCAATGTTATGAAGTTGTGTTGATGTAGCGATAAAGTGTCGTTTGGATAATTATGCCAAAACAAACAAGGGCGCAAAGAAACCGATGTGGTGACTTAGGCCACGTGGAGGTCGAGGACAGTAGTAGCGATGATGAAAAGGAAGAACTTTCAGATGGCTCGCCGCCAGACACGTCGCCTTTCAAGTGGGACATCCTGGATGAGAAATTAGCTGACCTTAAAGAGGATCTTGCAACGAAAGAATGCATTGATACCTTACGCAAAGTTATCGAGGGTCAAAATGAAAAAATCAAAATTTTGGAAGCTAAAATCGTGTTGATGGAAAATTATACTAAACGGTTAGAGGCAAATGAAGCAAGGACGGAAGAGCAGGCAAAGAAAATTGAGGAACTTGAGCAACGGACAGAGGAACTAGAGCAAAGATCAGATGATGTGGAACAATATCAAAGGAGATTATGCTTACGTTTTTATGGAATAGAGTTGGAAAGTGCTGATGGCGAGAGAGAAACTGGTGAAAAATGCCTTGAGAAAGTGAAGAAGATGATAAAGGATGATTTGAAAGTAACTGTCCCTGCCCAAGTATTCGATCGTGCACACAGAATTGGAGAAGTTAGGGAAGATCCAGCTACTAAAAAGAAATATCAACCAATAATCGTAAGATTCACAACGTGGCGGCATAGAACGCAAGTTTACAGAGCCCGTAAGTCCACCAAGAAATTCCAAGTGCGCCTTGATCTTACAAGGAAAAGAGCAAAATTACTTGGAAAGGCCAATGAACAGTTAAAGGCCAGGACAGGTTGTTATGCTTTGGCAGATGTTAAATGTCGTTTGTCAGTGAAGTTAGAAGATGGTTACCACTTTTTCAATTTAGAGGATGAACTTTTAGACCTTTTAACTGGTGATCAGTAAGTGATCCTTGCCAAGTGAGCAGTTTTGTGTTATTGCATGTTTGACTTCATAGCTATGTGTTACAGGGGAGGAATTATTATTTAATTTTAACTAAAATCTGTAGGCAAGTCTCAAGGTTACTTGAAAATGAGAGGTTCCCTTTTTAAAATCAAATAAGAAAAGAATGTGTTTATTTTTGAGGGGTGTGTCACTCTCTAAAAAATCCGTACATGTGCAATAAATCCTTCCTTTCTTTCTCTATTTATTTCTTTCTTTCTTTCTTTGTACGTTTTTTTGGATAGTGACAAAGCCCTCTACCAATGAAGCCCCCCCACCCATGATCCTCCTCCGTAGCAAAGTGTACCCTTTGAGACAAGTGTACCCTGATTTTTGGCTTTGTTTTGGTGTCGTATTTTGCAGTTTGTTTACATTGGAATACAATTTCCAACTCAACCTGTCGACTATTGAAACCTTCAAAAATACAACATCCAAACTTTCAGTTAAAATTCCCAAGTGTTTCTTAGACTGATTAAATGTCGTAGTTGCGCTCCTTGATAAACTGATAATCGCTATAACTACGACTCATGATCAAGCTATTCGAAAAATCGGCCAGTTGAGGCTAGTTGAGGCCAGCCTTGTAATGATAATTCCGGTTCCGCGGAATACGCATGGAGCGGATGTTCATGGTCGGCAAATTATCAAGCTTGTCTTTTGATCTGTGTTGTTGTTCTTTCTTTGCCAGATAACTCCCAAGTGCTCCCGTCTCTTTATGGCAGTCTTTCATGCATTCCTTATGGGCTCGGAAAACAGCATCATTTTGTGGAATCAACTTTTCGTATAGCATAGGTCGCAAGGCTGATTCTCTCTCGACCAATCAGATCACAAGTAGAAGGTCTTGCGATCTGATTGGTTGCGCCATTTTTGCGGCGATTTTGGCTGGATTTTCAGTTAGTTTGATTATCAGGCCCAGATGATGCGCAGTGGCGGCATCCAATTCAATGAACGAAGCGGAAACTGGGACTGAGGTAGTTAGTCTAAGTGTTTCTTTTTTTATAATTAAAACAAGGTTTTGCTACCTTATTCTCAAAATCACGCCCTCGACACAAATGATTACTTTCTATTCCCAAAACGTTTCATATTTCGAACGGTTTTAAAGTAAATTCCAAGATGTAATCAAATACGCCTCAGTCCCATCTAACAAGCTACTAGCTATCTTTGTCTTTGCTTTTGAGTTTCCATATGTAATTTTTCATGTTTATGTGCTATGTCTGTTATGTTTGTTATTAGTTATCAGTACCGATGGTGGCTGCGTTGTTCATTATATCCTCTTAGGACCAGCGAGAAGGTTTCTTCACGATGATGCCAGTTGAAGTTAGTCAATGGCGAGCAACAATAGGGTGTTTCCGTTTATCCATTCAAATATTGTGTCCCCTGAGCAAAACTGTCAGTCCATTTTTAATCTTTTTCCAAGTCTTCAACCTCTACTGGTTTTGTTATAGTTTTATTGCCATTTCAATCCTTGTTTTACCCTTTGTACTAATAACACAGTTTCTTGCAGTGCACTCAGTGGAAACACAGTCCTGTTTCCTGCCTTTGTTTGCCCACACGCATCACCTTGCGAAGAGGTTGATTTACACGACTGTTGAACTTCTCAAACGAATCCCACTCGGCGTCATTGGTCTCATTCGATATAAGCGTGCTGTTATCAAGCAATGTCTTTTCCAGTATGCATACTTTTTCATTGCGTGTATGACTTGCTACACACTTCATACACAATGGTTGGTTTTTGCGACCATCTTGCTCTGCAGTGATGTTGAAACTAATCCTAGTCCTGAAACACTTGACTTTTGCTGTTGGAATTTGAATAGTATTGCTGCACATGACTTCTTAAGAATTTCCCTTATTGAGGCATACAACTCGGTGTAACTATGATTTAATTGGTATTGTAGAAACTCACCTTGACAGCACAGTTGATGAAGATAGGCTGGCACTTGACGGCTATACATTTCATAAAGAAAATCATCCGCAAGATGTTAAAAGGGGGGGGGGGGTGTTGGACTCTATGTAAAAGATTCTCTCCCTTCAAAAAACCGTCCTGACTTGGTTACTCTCCAAGAATGCGTTGTATGTGAGATCCAGTTAAACAAGAAAAAGTATTTTTTGCTGTAATTTACAGAAGTCCAAGCCAAACTCAGAGTGAATTTGATAATTTCATAATAAATTTTGAGCTTTTGGTGTCGAAAATGCATGCAGAAAATCCTTTTGGTATTATTATCACGGGTGACTTTAACTGCCGTTCGACTCAATGGTGGGAAAATGATATTGAAAATAATGAGGGGAGGTTATTCGAGCCAGTAACGTCTGACCTTGGTCTTCATCAGATGGTTTCAGAACCAACGCACTTAATGGGAGATTCTAAATCTTGCATTGATCTAATTCTAACTGATCAGCCTAATCTCATTATAGAGTCAGGTGTCCATCAGTCTCTACATGAGCATTGTCATCATCAAATTGTTCATGGAAAAGTATCAAATGTAGCACTGCCATCGTATACCCGCAAAATTTGGTATTATGATAAGGCTGATTTTGTTGCAATTATGAAAAGTATTGAAATGTTTAAATGGCACGAGCATCTCAACAAAATTAGATGTCCCAATGAGCAGGTCAAATTGCTCAACGAAGTGCTGTTGAACATATACTCGAACTTCATTCCCACCCAAACTAAAACTATTCGGCCTCGCCAATCACCCTGGATAACGCAAGCTGTCAAAAAATTCTTAAGGAAAAAGAATCATGCTTACAAAACCTTTGTGAAGAATGGTCGGCCAGAGGACAAGCTCAAAGAAATGCAAAACATGGTATCTGAAGGGGCAAAAATGATCGAAGATGCAAAACGAAATTACCTGCGCAAGACTGGTCAAACTCTAGCAAACCAAGGGACATCAAATAAAACCTACTGGACTTTAATAAATACTGAGCTTGGCTGGGAGTCATTAAGTTCCAGAAGGTGGAGCAGACTGTTCTATAAGATCATAAATAACCTCACCCCATTGTACATGAAAGAACCAATCCCACCACTTCAACAGTCAGTCTTTGTAATATGAGGCGTGCGATCGCACGCGCACGCCTCCACACACGCCAACACTGTCCAAGGCGTGCGAAACATCGCACGGGCAAATCATAAAAATTTCGGAAAAATTTTAATTGCAAAGAATTTCGCAAAATAATGCTTCCGTAACAGAATTTGAAATGATTCCTTCATTTATTGCTCGATGTTCCTATGATTTTGCTGCCGAATAGCACTTCGACTTCTTTACAAACGGGAAGAAAGGGAAGGGATGCTGTTGTGAAGGCTAGCTCATTAGTGGAGCAAACAAGCTGCAAAGATTCCAAACGAAACTTTAAATATTTATTGATTTATCTTAGCAAATGGATTCAAGAAGAAACCTTTAAATAAGAGCGAGATGTGGAGGATGGACTTGTAATCTTTACAAACCGTTGTATTTTGCGATAGAAAACTTTCTTCATGGTCCCGTATCTACTGTATCTTTCTCTCTTCTTTGTTGACGTTCCTTGTTCGGGAAGATTGGGGAGCAAACCGTTCTCCGGACTTTTTGCAGTGCATCTCAAGAATAGGCCCACTACGAGTTTGCGTAAGGTTTCCTACAAAACTTGAAAAGGTTTGGTCGTTTTGTTTCCAGCACTAATCCCCTTCTTTAATCTGCTAGTAACTTTTGTGTAATCTTAACTTGGTTTCAATCAAACTTCACATTTTATCAAACAGGAAAACAAGAAACTGGATGGCCTAACTGCTTCGACCTTTCCCTAACTCGAATAGCAGTACGATAGAGCAATACAAACTCAACGTAAAAATTATTTTCGTAGCCCTGTACCACGGAAGATTATTATCTACGAGAGTAATAGAAGGTCCTTATGGAAACTTCCTTTTTTGAAAGATCAAGGACATCAACACAACATATCAACATTACTGAATAGATTAGGCCCGTTATTTTCGAGGCTTTTCGATCAACTTTCTTGATCAGTTTTCTCAATTCCATTAGTTTGCAAATAAAATATCATCACACGCCCAAACTAACCAAGACGTGTGAAATGCTGCACGCGGCCCATTTTCATATTACAAAGACTGAACAGTCAAATTACTCACTTCGTAACCAGGATGTTATTGGGCAAATAAGTACTCTCCAATGCATAGGTTCTGGTTCCTCAAAATGCCTGGCTTAGCGAAACTACTGCGAAGGAGCGTGCGAGAAGAAAGAAAGAAAGGGAACCTCTGCCACAAAGGTTGTGGTTTGACGTACGCCTATTGTATTTTGACGTACATGTGCTACTTTCTCCAAAACTATTGGTCCAGCAAGAACAACAGTACAAAAAAAGAAGGATCTGGTATTGTTTTACGCTACAATCGAAGAATAAGAGCGAAAAACACTGCCAGTTCTGATAAATTGCGCTCCAAATATAACGGCGAACCCCCGGCTTGCAAAATGAATGGTTTATGTCGTCATGTTCATTGTTGACAACAAGACAACAAAGCAAAGTGATCTCGACAAGATGGCGGATTGTGAAAAGACAGAGGAAACTGCAAGTGTTTGCAGGGATCTTTTTGGTAAAAATGAACAAGGTAAATATACTAAGGCATAATGATAATACTAAGATGGTTAGGGGCTTCCAGATATCAAATTATTTTGTAATTGTGCGTGAAACTAACACAGTTTTAAGAAAAGAAATACGATTTTGAACCGGAACAGAGGGTACAGTAGTGCATCGACTATCTCGAACTTCGTGAAGAATCGGCTTGATTTTCTGCTATTCTGACGATTTCTCGGATGTGATTCCTTTGAAAATGAAACTCCTGCTTCTTTTCATAAACAGCGTGAATGCTGGTCCAGTTGAAATCATAATAGACGAAAATTTTCCAATATCGTGCCCCTTGCAAAGTTTTGAATGGGGCTGTTCCATTTGCGACCAAGATTGTATAATATGATCGAATTTTAGTTAGAGAAGGAGCTGAATTTTAAAGAAATTTTCAATGAAAGGATGTTAATAACAAGCTTTACAATTTCAGATGATGTATGCCAAGGAGACAAGCATGACCTCACACCATCAAAAGTTAAAAGACAGCCACTTGCAAAGCGTGTCAAGGGTAAGATTGATGACCAAGAGAAAGCTTCTAGAAACAGACAAGAAACTGCAAGCAATGCTACAGAAGTTACTGATGGTATGGCTTCAATTGTTATTAAAGGCTCAAACAAGTTTTTTAAAGATAGGCATGAGGCATTTACAAACAGATTAAGGAATTCATTTATGGAGCAAGAAGGGGCAGAAGTTACCCAAAGTGAAATACTAACTGTTTTAGAGCTAGGTAATTCTAGTTCAGACAAACGGGTTGCAACGAGAGCTGTATCAACAGCATTTCCTGGATCTTTGTTGAGTAGAAGGCGAATGGTGTTTAAGAATTTGAGAAAAATCCAGTCACTGGACACTTCCTCTTGTAGTTCTTCCATTATGCCACCAGGGTCTGAAATTCAGCAATGCAAAGATAAAATCAGATTATCAAGTGGCATGATAGACAGTTGGCGGAAGGAGCTAGATATCCTCTACAAAGAGAGACGTAAACATAGGTCTTTTAAAAGCAACAATGCAAATGTATGGCAATGAGGTTGATAAGTTTGCAAAACTGCACGAGGAGTTGGATGCTTTGTATGAAATGGAGATAAAGGTTCTGTCAGATAAAAAAAGTTGTGAAGTCTTGCCTCAATCTGTAAAGGAGAGACTCAGCAATGAATTTGCTTTCATGGCTAAGCGGGTCAATCTTGGAATGCGAAGTCCTAATGAGCAAATTGAGTTCCTCCTGTCTGATAAAAACATTGCTGATCTTCGTGATGATTTTCAAACTGAATGCCCTACTCTATGGGATGTTATGAGGTCCCTCTTTCCAGTTGATGGTGAAGGAAACACAAAGAAAAAAGAAATGAGCTTTGCTCATGCTTTAAGTATATTGATTAGCTTGAAGGACAGAAGCTTACGAAATGATGTAAAATTATGCTTTTCCCTCCTTTTGCAATCATTTGGTGTAGGGTGTCGACTGATGAATTTCCTCTGCAAGATGTCTTTGACCTATAGTTGGGAAACATTGGGAAAATATTTGGATGCATTTATGGAGAATAAATTACTTCATATATGCAAAAAAGCATCAATGGATGTTCCAATCATATTACTTATGGACAACATCAATGTATATAGAGGAAACAAGAAGTACCACCGCTTATTTGCAACATTTGGTCCTAAGATGTGGAATTTCACAGGACGTGGGATATTTTTCCCAAATACCGAAGGAATTGAACATCTTTTTAGTGATACCCACACTGCAAGTGAAAGCCAGAGAGATATTCTAAATCTGTTGGCTGAAGATCTAATGATTTATGGCAATGATGCTCATCTTGAAATATGGAATGACTGGAAAGACAAGTTTTTACTGCAAGGTCTTGACTCCTGTTTAAATAGGTTTCCAAGGTCTTTAGACTTGACAAGTGCAAATGAGAAAGGTTTTGATGAATGGCTTAAAAAATTCAAGCCTGATAGAAAGAATGATAATTACAAGATCACCATGAAAGATGATTTTAGTTCGCACTTGCCAACAGGAGTTCAAAAAAAGTCTGACGTCAGTGCCCTGCCTTTGTCTCTTGAAAATAACAGTACTGTAGCAGGGGCTGGTGCCATTTTGCAAGAGTTTGCAAGTATGTTTGACATTCCATGCAAACAGCCTCCCACATACTTACCATATGACTCTGCCAATAAGGTTTTCTCATTGAAGCAGGCTAGGACTCATTGTGAATATGTACGGTTGCTTGATGATCACAAAAAAATATGATAGATTTCAAGAAGCAACTTGATAATGCAGAAAAGAGACTAAAAACAAACAAAGCAGACAAGAAAGAAGTAGGAAGTGATAATGTTAGTGAAGGTGCCATAGGTGAAATAGGTGATGATGAAGATATTCTCTTGGGTGTTGAAGAGCTAGAAGAGAATGAAGAGAATGGTCTTAAAGAGATTCAACAGCTGCTTGAACAAGATAAGGAATTTTGTTTTCCAGAGGAATGTGACAATGAGACTGGCAAAGATACAGAAATATTGAGATCTTCTACCTTAGCTGCAAAGAAAAAATTGTTTGATTATGAAGATAAAATTTTCTTCTCTACATACAATAAGTTACAGAGTAAACTTTGGAAGTACCATGACAAGGGTCAAATAGATATGTATGTTGAATACCTTAAAACAAAACAAGAAACACTGTTAACATGTAGAGACCATTTACAGAGAACACTTCTTCACTTTGCTATAGAGCAAGATAATTTGCCTTTTGCAGAATGTTTGATGTCAGCAGGACTTAATCCTAACGCAGCTGAACAGTGTGGGGCAACACCATCAACAATTGCTGTAGGTGCTGGAAGTTTAAAACTTTGCAAACTTCTCGTAGCATCTGGATCTGCTGTACGAGGCCCAACCTATGTTGGAATACCTGATCCTATCGAGATGGCGAAAAAACTAGAGATGCATGAAATCTATGAGTTGCTGAACCCAGATGATTCTGATTTTGAGGATGAAGATATAAGGGCCTATGACCCTGTCTATGCAGGTAATAGTCAAACTGTAAGTGGACAACAGCACATTTCTGTGGTGTCAGAGAAACCAACAAGACTGACACCTGGGTTTGTGACAGGTGTAGTGGGAGATGCAGGGACGTGTAGGATTAACAGGTCAGTGATGGAGAGAGCACCAGCTTTCTCATGGATAGGGGTTATACCAGGAGATTTGCATACTAAAGGGGCAGTGATAGAGGCATGTTTCAAAGAACAAGGCCCATGTGGCTTTCACCACTTGGTAAAGAATGTTTTGAATCGCCAGAAGCTCAGAACTGAAGTTTTCAAGGAGAAGAAATTTGAACAGGACAATTACAGGCAAATTCGAGAGGCTGTACGAGATTGTTCTCTAAGTTATTGCATTGCAGCTGCATATGAATTTAAACAATCTGATCACTTTCCAGATCCAGTAAGTCTTAGGTCCTGTTTGAAGAAGCATGGCTCCCACAACAAGGTTATTTTGGAGTCATTTCACAGATGGATTAAAATGCAATGCAATGAGAATATCGCTTTCAATTACCAAAGTAGAATGTTCCTGTATTATGGGCCCCTGCTTGACCTATTTGATTATAGCAATCATCACAACTTTGGTATTGGAAGAGAAATAGTTTACATGCTACTTCTTCCAACATTTGGGCAACTCGGTTTCAGGAATTATTATGGGGAAGTCTTTTGTCATGTTGCAAATTTTGTGGCAAAGTGGCCATTGGCATTCCGAAGGCTGCTGCAGCAAAATTGCTGCATCAATTTGTCAGGCAAAAGTGGCAAAGGGATTGAGCTAGATAGCTGGGTAGAGAGTCGTGTTGTGAAGGCAACAAAGAATTACGTCTCTGGTCATGCAACTGTAAAAACTTGCACAAGGCTTGGTGGATCAATTGATGTAATTAGCATGATCAAAGATGCTTACAGAGGCAAAGAGGCATTTGATGACCATACTACAACAAGGCACTCTGTATCAAGTCCATTGCCAGACCAATTAAAGGGTGCCTGGTTTTGTGTAAACAAGCAGCTATTCACCCCAACAGTTGCCAAAAATACTGAAGTCACAGGAATGTGTTCCACAGAAACTGTTCCCCAAAGTCTCTTAGATGTAGAGCAGAAAGGATGTCAAAAATTAAAAACAAATTTCAAGAAGAAAATGTATGACTTGTTTCCAGATGTTCGTTATGAAGAGTAAGCATGATTTTTCGGACAATATAGCTGAGTTCTAAACTGTATTTCAATGCATTTTGGATAATGGAAATCGATAAGTTTTGATGGGGAAGTTTTCAAAAACGGTACAGTAGACATTTCACAAATATTGTGAGCAAATGCTTTTTCACATCAACTGATCCCAGGTATTAAAATTTCACAAAAAACTGTGTCTGAGAACTTTTTGTTTCCAAGCATACAGAAAAATCTATTTGATGCCAATGAAAGGTCATATCATTCTGATATTAAATATGCCGGTTGCTCACTCAAATGTGTTCTTTTATCGTGATAATGTAAAGAGTTCCAACAGCTAATTTTTAATATCAATGATCAGTAGCCAGAATGGTAAATAACCAAAATTAAGCAATTTGTGAAAAATATAATGGCATATTTCACATCTGGAATCAGAAGGAGATGGCATTTCTGATGGCAAACTTACTGTAGATTACCATTTTGATTAGATCCTAAAGAAGTTAAACTGCATTCCTAAATGAGAAACCCATTCGGAGCTCAATCTACTCTCTGTGGCTAAATTTCCCTATATCATTTTGCAAAAACTTGCTTTGCACTTCCTAATGCTTTCCAACGCAGAATGAAAGAGGGAATCTCTGCACAGGAGAGTAGGCTTTAGTTTTGAAATAATGCTTTGATTGTATTATCCATGATGATTAATGCATGCATTAAGGCAATCTCTAAAATGGAAATCTGTCTCCACAAATTTTGGCATTTTTGCACAATTATGTGCAGCCCTTTTGCAAAGTACAGGCCTTTCATATACAGGGTGTCCCAGAAAAATTGTGCCCCGTTTGCCTGAAGATTGCGACAAAACAACAAAACATTCTCACTAACCTTTTCCATAATGTTGCTCTTCAGATGTTCAATTAAAGTTTGCCGCCGTTCCAGTGAAAATCCGTTGAAAAATGATGGAGCTATAACTTTGAGAAGACCAAATTTGCCTGTTGACTGAAACCAGCGGTCGGCCATTTTATCTTACTATTTTGCAACGATAAACAGCTTCATGGATAAATTGAAATAGCAGCCTTTAATGTCATAGCTCTCATGAAAATTCCAATAATCATCAGAGAGTGCAACTATTTTGTACCCCACGATCTTTGATGGAATGCAAAAATGAAGATAAGAATTCCCAAAGTAGTAAAACATCAAAGGTCTCGACAAAAATATATTTCAAATTAAATTTGTCGCCTTCCCTACATAGATTTCTTTGTTACAAGTAATTGTTGATTTACTACCGAAAACAATGAACTAAAAGAAACGAGAGGGGCAAAAGATTTTGAACTGATCAATAAACTAAATAATTAGTTCAGACACTCCTCACACCTGCAAACAAAACGTGACTATATGTTTGTGTTTGTCATTACCGTTTGGTTGTTTATTATCTTGGGATCCTTGTCTTCGTTTTGACATTCTATCAAGGGTCGTGGGGTAAGAAATACTGATCTCTCTGATGATTATTGAAACTTTCGCGAGAGCTATGAAATTGGAGGTTACTGTTTCAGCTCATCCATGAAGCTGCTTATCGTTGCAAAATAGTCAAACAAAATGGCCGACCGCTGGTTTCAGTCATCTGGGAAATTTGGCCTTCTGAACGTCATAGCCCCATCATTTCTCAACAGATTTTTACGGGGATGGTAGCAAACTTTAATTGAACATCTGAAGAGCAGCATCAAGTAAAAGTATGGTGAGGACCCTTTGCCGCTTTGTCGCAATCTTCAGGCAAACGGGACACAAATTTTCTGGGACACCCTGTACTAACATGGCTTATCCTGTTGAAGAATTTTTAATTCCTTAGAATTTTGAGAATTCTTTCAATTTCCTAGAATTCTTGTTGAAAATGTTTGCAATCTGTGACTAAAGGATCCTCATCAAAATGTTAACAATTATCAAAAGTTCTTGAGAGTTCCGGTCATGTTAATGTGTACAAGGCCTTTACTGTACGAAAATAAGTTTCCATTCAATTCCTACAGTATCTTTACCATTCCCCTGGATCACCACTAGTTGCTCATTACTATTAGGGGTAATAATCCTTGGAGCTTTTATATAGTACTTACTATGTACAAAGTTACTGAGAATGTGCATAATCTCTGTGACCAGCCCCTGGACATTCACCAACAAAATTTGCCCCTGGGCATTTTTTCAAGGAATTTTGTTGACTTCTGCATTGCCCGGGGGGGGGGGGGCGTAGTTAGGGTAGGAATTGAAAGACATTTTATGCTTGAAAAGCCAAAACAGCTTGTGCCATGCATAATTTGCATATCAATCTGTTTCATTTTTTGAGCTTGTCCTGTTCATGACAGAGTATATTTTTCAAGTTTGTAGAAATTCTCTATATTCCCATGCTCTATGTAGACAGCATAATCTGTGTGGTCCTTCCTCCTTCTTTGATGGTCTTTTGCTTGTTTTGGCTTAAAGACTTCAGTGAGAAAGCCATCAAAAATTAATTGGAACAAAAGTTTTTGAATGACTGCCTTTCTTTCTTTCTTGACAGGCCATTCTAATTTTTTTGCTATTCCAAAGTTTTCTGCTTTGTGTAAACCTTTAACCTGTAAATCTTTTGAGGCAGATCCCACTAAAGTGAGAAGGAGCAGCGGCATTGTTATTTTGTTGTGAATTGCCCTCATACTCCTGAAGCATTTCAGTATCTCTTTGGCATGGTCAAAAAATTGGTTTCCAGGCTTGTTTCCTTATTTGTACACACATCACAGTTCTTCTCACATGCTTGGACTGTTTCATCAAAATGGGACAAAATCCATTTATGCCTGCAAGAAAGCCTCTGGCTAAAGAAACTGGTTATAATGTTCAAGTTATCAATCTTGTATTGCTGCTCATCAGCCTTGTTAATTGTAGCGATATTTTGGAGATGGAAACTCCTGCTCTCAAAGGAAAACAGTGCAATTGATTCTGCAGGTTCACCATCTCTGCCAGCACGACCTATTTCTTGGTAATAATCTTCTAGAGTGGCTGGCATGTCTAAATGTAAAATAAATCTGACATCAGCTTTGTTGATGCCCATTCCAAAAGTTTTTGTACAGCAGGCAACTTTTGCAACACCCTGCCTCCATTTTGATTCACTTTGCCTCCTTTCAGTATCATCAAGGTCTCCATGGATAAATACAGCATTTATTCCTGCATTCTTTAATGCATGTGCTGCATCTTTTGTTGTTGTACGTTTATTGCAATAAACAATGCCACTGGATTCTTTAAACTTTCCAGTGACAATATTTACCATCTGAGCAATTGGCTTCATTGCCCTTTTGATAACACAGATTGACAGATTTGGCCTATTAAATGACATCTTTGTGATGGTTGGCTTATCAAGATTTACAGATTCAGTTATCACTTTAACTGTATGCTTAGATGCACTACCTGAGAGGGCAGTTACTGGAATCCCAAGTTGATGCTTCAAAAATCCAAGTTGTGAGTATGCTGCTCTAAAGCTTCCCGCCCAGAAGTCAACACAATGGGCTTCATCTACAAAGACATTGTTCAGTCTCCCCTGACTTTTAAGAGTGTTGATGCATTGCTTGAGTCTTGCTCCCTGCAGCCATTCTGGGCTTGTAAACAACAACGCCATTGTTGTTTCTTTGTTTGCCAATATGTGAAGTACTTCTTCAATTTGTTGGGTGTTTAGAGATGAGTTGATGAAATATGAAGTGACATACTTGTCCCTTAATGTTTTGACCTGCTCTTCCATTAAAGACTTGAGTGGCTCAACTACAATGTGAATGCCTCCTTGGAGCAGAGCAACAACTGAATAAATGATACTCTTACCACCTCCAGTGGGCAATAGGGCAATACTATCTTTTCCACACAAAATGTTATCAATTATTTCTCTCTGACCTTGTCGAAAACTTTCAAAACCAAAAATCTTTTGCAAAATGAATAATGGTTTCTCCTTGAGATCTAAGCAGTGCAATTGGTCAGCTGAAAAAGTTGGTTTGATAGGTTTCATCTGGATGTCAGCAACAAGCTCTGGGTGTGGTGAATTTATCTGTAGGAACAAAATAGTAAATCTTGTAAGATACATAGAAAAATATGAAGTGAACTCAAAGCATGATTACAGTACTTCAATAAGTTTGTAATTTCATCATTACTCAATTTCAGAACATGTGTGATTATAGCTGCATGATATCAAGTTTGTGTTATATGACCTGGGAAATCTGAAGCAGCAAACTTGTTTCTTAGCTTTTTACGCCAGATAAGCCTTGTTTCTCAGTTTTTCCAAAGGTGATCATACCGTTCATTATATAAGGCATTTCTCATGAAAATTGATTTACTTCACCTGCAGACTCTATATATAACCTTTATTAACATGAAAGAATTCGTCAATTCACTCTGAGATTGCTACTACAGGAACTCTGCAGAAGAGGCCAGCTGTCAATATCTCCCAAAAAGGCATAAATAAAGGAGAAATTGAATAAAGTATCAGCTTGTAAAAGTAATGCCAATGCAAGTTTGATTCTTGTTTCCTGCACCACATGTGAAATTTAATAGGCCGATAGGAAGGGAACTTACCGTCCTTGTGAAATTGGCTTCTAAATGTATCTTTGATGAGGTTTTCCATGCATTGTATGCTATGTGCAGGTTTGCACTCTTAACTTCAACTGTACATGGATGGCTCCTGTCTTCAAGTTGACACAGCTCTCCTTTATGGTCCAGATACAAACAAAAATATTTCGCAGCCTCTTTCTCTCGTTTTGCGTAGAAGGTCATTCGATCACCACCACCACTACTTACGAGACACTTAACATAGTCCACCGTTCCCTCTGAGTGTCTTGCCTCTGAAAACGTAGTTAAATTGATAAGAGTCTCTGAGCTGACCAATCTGCGTGATAGCCTTTTAGCTTCTAACAGAAGGTCTTCCGATAAAATTGTGGCATGCACAACCCTCATGTGGTGATCTAGACCTCTGCAACTAACGTCGAAAAATTCAGTTTCATCGGAGGCTGAAGTTATCGTTTCTTCATTAACTATAACATACTCCAAGCTTTCGGTGTGCTTTACACAAATCGGACAACACATCATCCCTTTTCTCCATTTCTTCAACATAAGACCGCTACTCCATTTCGACAATTGATCAGTTGCACTGCTAGCACATCTTCCTTCCGCCATTGTAGACTGAAAGTTCGCAAATGCAAGGAAGAAAAAATCATCTCTTTCAAGTCGAGGCTTCAATTTGGAACCCCCGGATTTCTTCTGCGTTGGGCGTGGCAGATGGCAGAGGTTCTCTTTTCTTTTCTCGTTTTTCATTTTTTCATGAACCTCTGCGTAGGAGAGTAGCAAATAAGGGCAAGGACAGAGAAATTTCTATCAAGCTTCTATCCTAATTGCATTTGTGAATGGAATAAACTTGACCCAGAAATCAGGCTTGCACCTTCTGTTGCTGTTTTTAAAGCAAAGCTTTTGTGAAAAATTCGCCCCCCCCCTGCAAAATCTATCTTCTGCATTCATGACCCAATAGGCTTAGGTACACGCCATTAGCCGCAGCACACCTCCCAAGCAAAAAATATTAGAAAGAGGCCAGAATGAACGTCATCACGAGGCTTAAGGCAATCACACTAGTGATTCAGATCTTGATTCCAACTCATGATTAAAAGAATGATTGCATTGCTTATTGCTTGCTGCATAAGATGCAATGGCCGACACTTGGAGAATTGAGCCACGGGCCAGATAATCAGTCAACTATTTCAATAGACGATGGGAACTGACATTTTCTTAGTTTATTTCTGGGCATAGTCCATACATCGAGGCAACTCTTGAATTATTCCCAAATCGTTTTAGTGGGTAAAAAAATTAAGATTCACTTTACTTAGGCCATTCTTTTAATATTTATTGCAAGGGGCACTGCACTCATTGGAAATAGCGTACGAGATTTTTTCATAACAAAAGGATTTGTACGGATTTTTGTTGAAAACGAAAGGATTTCTGCCAACGGTGTACGAGATTTTTTGGAAGTGAAATGCCCCTCGATTTATTGCACGCTATGGCACTCCGCACCCACTCTCCATGTGATATCTAAATATCTTCAGTTTTATGAAGCCTTTGTTCTTCTATTGTAATGCTAAAATTCCATGAACAAGAGGTGAATTCAATCCTCTCAACAGTGGCGTGCTGGGGCTTATTCAGCAAGGGGGGCAAAATGTGAAGACGGCGCCCCCCCCCCTCATTAGTTATTGCTCAAAACATGCTCAAAATATTCCTACTTTGGTGCATGCGGCATAGCTCTCCTACCGCATTTTGTCGTGGATTTAGTCGCCTTCAATGCTCGTTACTGCAGTAGAGATACATTAAGTTAAAAGTCCACGTTGTAAGATGCTGATGAAATTGGAGCGAAATAGCAAGGGACATGCAGAATGAAGGGGTCTGGGGGCGAAGCCCCCAGGAAAATTTTTGAGGACGCACCTTCTACTTTTTCTCAAAACGTCTCCAAACCATTACCATGTTTTCCAGTGCTAAAAGGTATTTTGTAACAATTTTATGATATAGTTTTGCATCACCAAGAAGTTTTTGAGTTAACGCATGGTCAGAACTTGTGAGCTTTTTGTCGTGGATAAGCTGTTTCTGGCATTGTTTACAAATGATAAGAAAACTTAGCACAATTTACGAAGCTAGAGCTATAAAATTTGTTTTCAAGCATGGGGTTGACATCATCGCTTGTCTTCCAATCAAGGAAATGGTTTCCTTTTCTCTTCCGTTTTTCTAAGACTGGAAAAAAGTTTATCCCCGCTGCATTCCCGTCTCGAAGTTTTTGATGGTAGCAGGAAATCACTCACAATCCGACAAAAGTCGCCCATCTGCCTCTATTCTTGTTCTCTTCCCCAAGTTTGATACTTCCAGTTATCTCCACGTTTCTGCTTGAGTGTTCCTGAAAAACGTTTCAAGTTTGAAGAAGAATCCTTGGAGAAAATTTAGAAACTATTTGACTAGCGCCGCGAAAAGAAGGCCTTCGGCGCCCATGTTTTGAGATTGTCGTTTTGGCGCCCCTCATATTTCACTCGCAGGGGGGGCAGTTGCCCCCCCTGCCCCCCCGGCCAGCACGCCACTGCCTCTCAATGTTATAGGGGGGTTTGCAAAGTATCATTGAACCCTTGTGGGGTTTCCTCGGAGGAGGCAGGCTTGGCTCAGACAATTGGAATTCAATTTAACTGAGGTAGCCTTTGTTTAGAAAAGAAAGACTTTAGTAATGGACATAATGGACGGAAGTATAAGGTCTGTTGTCAAAGCACCAAATGCAATGCGTGATGAAGGCAAACAAACATGATTTGCATAACAAATGATTTGCACAATGATAAAAGTCTGTCTGCAGCTTGGAAGCGGAGGAGGAGACAAATAATCTTTGGTTTGATGAAGGAGGCTCTAAAATTTGAATGGATTGGAATTCCCGTTATGAGAATAACACTGGCCAAAATACTCTTATGCGTTTGGCAAACTAGATCAGTGGGAAAAACGCTTCAGAATTTCAGGTAGTTAAGAAAATGTTAAGAACAGTTCTTGGGGTTGCTATCAAAAAGTATCAAGTGATGTTTCACCAACAGGGCATAATAAAAGAAAGATCACCCTGAAGGTAGGATCTACGCACGGAATTGTTCATGAATGATGATTTATGGAGAAACAATGCCGTTTTTGATTGTTAAAAGAAATAGTTTGTGAAGTCTTGCAATGTGGTTTAGGCCGCTCGCTCTTAAGTGTCAGCACTGGTGTTGACGCAATAAGCAACACAATCATTCTATGAATCATGAGTTGCAATCAAGTTCACAATCACGACCGTGGTGGCAGCAAGCCTCGCTATGAAGTTCAACCTGGCCTCTTTCTAAATATTTTTGCTTGGGAGGTGTGCTGCGGGTAATGGCGAGTGGCTTAGGTTATCTTTTTCAATTAAGGGTCGGTCTCAGTAAATTAAATTTTCACAAATTCAACCACAATTTTAGGGATACGGTGAACCCAATGTGCCCAACGAATGATGGCATTGAGGGTACGGAGCACTTCTTGTAGCTTTGCCCTTCATTTGACATTCAACGACGAGATCTTCTCGCTGGAGCTTCAAAATTGTTACAACCATTTGTCCGAATCAATACCCTTCCAAACAACGTTCTGGTACAATACTTATTGTATGGTAATAAAGAACTTCCTGATGACATAAATAAAAATTTGCTCGAACTTACTCTAAATTTCATTCACAAAACGGGTCGGCTTGGATAACTGTAAACTTTTGTTTTACGCCACACAGCCACTATCTACATTACGTTTTTCCCTATGTTTTTTTTTGCAAGTCTGTTTCACATTTTATGTCAAGCACATAAAGGGTCCACGACCAACGATATCGTTAACTCAACCCTGACGTAACAGCATACATTTGCCATCACGCGCCTATGCTGCCCTGACATCCAATGTGGAACAGATCCCAGTATGTGTTAGTATCAGTATATAGTCTTACTTTACTAAATTTTTATCTATATGTCTTTATGTTAATGGCCACAGTGTAGTCATCGTCTCTTGCTCCTTGTGGTTCTGTCCCTGTAGTGTTGTATTGTTGTCGAGTAATTAGAAAGTATAGTAGAACGTAGATGTAGCATGTAGTGTAATTTTTTATATGGATAAAAAAAAAGCAAATATTTCCTAATGACAATGTATTGGAAATACAATGTATGGCAACGTTAGGTGGGTGTCAGGGGGGGTTTCGCTAGTATCCCAAGATGCAACGCGGCAAGATTTGTCAAGATTTGCTTTGGTGTTGAAGCAATGGCGCCGAAGCGGAAGGTGTGTCAGGGCAAGGAGATATCATGAAATAATGAAGAAGTGAACGTTGAGGTACGTAAAAACATTCACATTTCTGATAGTTTATCTGTTGAGCTGTATCAGAATCATTTCTTTGATGAATTCATCCCTGCAACTTAAATATTACAAACGGTTTCCGTTGACGGCTTTTTAGGCCCATGAATATGCAGCGTGAGTGCTTACGTTTTTCCAAAAGTAATTCTGCCTAAACCACAGATGTTATGGAGTCAAGAAGTTTTATGGTGAAACTTCAAACCCTAAAGAACTTATTTCTTTCAAAAAGTCCTATAGGTCCTGCCTTTAAATCAGGGAACGGTTAAGGTTTTGTTGGGGCATTTTTCTTGTAAAATCAACACAAGAAAGCATGTTCACCTTGCCTGCTTGAAAATAAGAATTGAATCATCTGGACGAGGAGAAATTTTTTCCCTGCAATGACACCTTATTACATAATATTTAAAAGTAAAAGCTGCCAAATCATGTTCTGAGGGTAAATTATTGTTTGTGTTTGCCCAATTTTGCCTGTCTTTTTGCCATGATACTATCTTGATTTGCAATCAATTCTTTTTTGTTGAAATGACATCAAAAGTGCTTAGCAAGGCTCAAACAAGTTTTTTAGCTTCTTTTCCATGGAGGATGTTTTTTATTTTTGGAAAAGTATTCATATAAAAGCTCCTTCAGGCAGTTTCCCACAAAAAGGATAAATTTATTATCAAAGAGTTGAAGCAAATTTGTCTTTGACAGACTGAATCACCAAAATCTAAACCCTAGTCTATAGGAAGACCCTGTTGCATCAGCCTGAGTCCAGTTGTCAGTGATTAAAGGGAAACTCAACAAAGTCCTGTGCAGAGGCTGTATCAAGATGAATTTTTTTTTTATATCAATGTCTATTAAAAAGCTAGGAAATACAATACAATATTCTGTGCCGTCCATAGCAGAAATAGACACGTCGTCATCTGGTTCTGGCTATGAACGGCACTTAACAAACTCTTTAACAACAATCAAGAAAAAAACAAACAAACAAGAAAAGCAAAGCAAAAGAAAGGAATTTAAGCACTCTGTGCACCATGACATCACCCCGCCTCCCGCCTTGACAAGCGCTAGTATGCGCTAACTCGGGTGATTGAATTTATGTGAAAGAAATCCGCACCGGCAAAGCCTGTGCTAAGATGTTTGAAATCTTGGTTGCCAATGGGTGATGCCATGGCTCACAAAGCAATGGGCGATGCCATGGCTGAAATTTGCTATTCCTTCCATATTCTGTCTTCCTTGTTTCATAATGAATGAAGCACAGCTCCTCCAGCATTTGGAGTAAAATGAGAATGCAAGAAGGGGAAACTTTATCTGTTTACAGGGGCAGATTTCTTTTTGTTGGTTAATTTGACATGTAACATTTCTTCGCAGGTTGCTAATTATGGCCTCATGAAAGAACTCTGAAGATTGCTACTAGGTTTCAACAATCAGATTTCAACACAGAGATGAACCAGCACGAATAGATGAGGGTCACTGTATGAAGTTAAACTTTGAACAGATGATATTTTCTTGCATGTAGATGAACTGATGAAGGCAGAGTACTGTACAAATACACATTTTTTACAAGAAACTAAGATCAGGCCATAGTACTAAAAGTTTCTTAATTTGACATGAAATTTTGTCCATTTTAGTAATAAAAGTTTCTGAATTGGTTTCTTGTTTTTTGAAAGCAGAATTATCAATGTGGTTGCTAACAGTGCTGCAGATATGTTTCTTGACATTTAGAACATCATAAAGAAATAGACGGTGTTCTGTTATGTTGAAGACACAAATGGTTTAGTTGATGTTGCTCAAGAATAAAGGTTCAACAATTTTTTTTACTATAATATCCATGCTTTTACCTTTTAAAAGTTTCTTAATAATTCTCAGACACAGTATTACTAGAGTTTCTTAAAATTTTGGTCATCTTAGTACTAGTTTCTTATCAACCATCTTAGTACTAGTTTCTTATAAACCAGTTTCATATAAAAAATTGTGTATCAGTACAGAATTAACAAGGATGAAAACAATCTGATCACAAACAAGCTCTTGTAATTTTGTGCGATTCTTGTAATATTGTTTAACACCTTTACTGAAATAATGTAAAGTTTGTTATCTTCATAAAAATATTTGTATTATATATATAATCACGTATGCATTGGTGATATGATCTATGGACCAAGGAGAAGGGGAGGGATGGAACCAAGTGCTTTATTGTAATCAAATAGTTGCCATGCTCTGAAGACGCTACTATGGCCAAAACTAGTCAGCACTGAAAGCAATGCAAAAAAATTCAGAAGACCAAAGTGATGCCTGTGTTCTTTCCTTAGTTAGGTCCTTTTCAACTTTCATGTTATCAAACAGCTTGATCTATTGTCATTTTTGAAGAAGGGGTAAGGACTTGTGAACCAGAAATTTTTGGTAGCATCATGGATTTATAGTTACTAGCCAAGTACATCAACTGTCAAAATGTAAAAATTGTAATCCAGTGTAGAATTTTATGCACTAATTTCTTTGAGAATCAAAAATTGAGACCATGGCCATTTCTTATGAGTTGCTTTTTATGAGTTTCTCCAATTTTTTGAAATTTTGCTTCCAAAATTTCTTAGCTGGATGGAATCAGATGACTTTCCAGTGTTCCTTTATTATGTGCCAGTCAAAAATCTGTGAAATGATTCCCCAGATATCATCTGTGGGGTCACCTCCAGGCAATTAATCATCATGTCATGTCAGTTAATTGTATGTTTGAGCATGGGGGGGGGGGAGGATTTGAGCATGGGACAGTTCAAATGTTGTTTTGCATTTGCAAGAAAATGAAAAAAAATTCAACAAGTGATTTTAAACCTTTCCGGAATGTTTCTGCAACACTGGGAAAGGGATGGCTGCAGGAGTGATATCCAGGACTGCTCGAAAATTTAGGCTCAAAAAAGTTGATCTGGTTCTTTGCTTTTGAACAATGTCGCAGTCAAATGTTTCGAATTAATGGACTACTTTGCGTTGAAAACCCTAACCACGTCGATGTCCTATGGCTTTGAAGAGTAATCGAAAGTTAGTAACTGCTGTTATTATGTTGGAGATTCTGTGATTCCGACCGAGCAATGCAAATTCGCAAGCTGGGAAATTGATGGGCCTAAGCGTTTTGACACCAGTGAGGACAACAAATCGCTTTTAAAATCGAGATAAAACAGTTACATCTTGGGAGAAAATGTTTAGAAACTGCTGGCAAATTCCACTGCATCAATATAAATATTTCCTCGCCGTTAAAACATCATTAAATGAATCCAGACTGCAAGACGATATTTTTCTTCCTCCGTGGCCGATCGCACCGCTCAGCAAACGAAAGTGGCTGATCGCAGCAACCGATTCGCATATATGTTTCGTCGCTGTTGCATGCCGGGATACTAGCGAAACCCCCCCTGGGTGGGTGTACCAAACCATGCAGACTTGAGCATAAATGTATGTACGTTATGCCTAGTGGAAACTTATGTTTATCACCAGATCATAAGTACATGCAACATGCCTTGTTTTACGGCATGCCATTCTGCGAAGCTCAAGACTTGCATGATTGTGGTATCCTCACAAAACATCAATGTGATATTGTAGAAAACATGAGTTTAAGTAGAGACGCTCAATTAAGTTTAACAAAATACGGACGTATTTGCAATTGGATTTCTAAGTTTGGCTTGTTAGATGAATGTGAGGTGCCTATAGTTGAAGGAACAGACATTATCGATGAATCTTTTTTTTTAAATAGTTATATTAGCTAATGAGAGTTGGCTAAATCCCGTGTTTTCGTGCTTAGTGCCTCGTGCTCCGTGCTTAGTGCCCGTGTTCCGTGCTTAGTGCCCGTGCTTCGTGCTTAGTGCCCGTGTTCCGTGCCCGTGCTTCGTGCCCGTGTTCCATGCTTAGTGCCCGTGCTTCATGCTTAGGGTCTCGTTTTAGATTTGCACCATTCAGGTATGTGAGGCGGTTTCCCCGGGAGGGGATACTTGACCAGATTTTGGACGGGGATTTGCCATCAAAGTTTCAAAAACAGACCAATTTTTTAAAAACATATACCCGACTTTATACCAATTTTCCGAAAATGCATACCCGACCCTATACTAATCTCAAAAATTGCGAAAATTGATACCGTTCATTATACCAAAATCATGAAAATCGATACCCTTCCCGATGGCAAGTCCCCGTACCCAAAATATGTACAGTACCCCCCCGGGGTGGTTTCCACTTCTTCTTACACTACCACTATATGTCCATTTACGTCGACAAGAAGTTGATTAAATGTAAGAAACTAATCCTACAGAATTTCTCTAGAATTTCAGAGCACTTGAAGAGTGTTGCCCCCTTGTTCTCCCTTGTTTTGCCAGTCTTTACAACAACTAGATACTCAGTAAAAATCAGAGATGGGCAAGATACTCTAAGAAATATCTTATTACAAGATACTGTTATTGGGGAAATAAAGTATCTTATTACAAGATACTGTTAGTCACATAAAAAAGTATCTTATTACAAGATACTAGATACTTTGAAAAAAGTATCTAAGATAACGTTTCAAGATACTAGTTACAAGATACTTTGCCAAAGGGTACATGACCAACGCCTCCTAACATTGTGCGTAGGTGGCACATTTTTCAATTCATCGTGCATAAGTACTGCAATGGTGCCTAACTGAGTGTGATGGTTTTATTGAGTGTATTTGGTCGATCAGTCCTACTTCATAAACCATGTGAAAAGGTCCTCATTCCTCCTTGTTTTTGGAGACATAGCTGCTATGGAGTGTGTTTTTGGAATTTGTAAGAAATATTCTTTATTAGTTCACTAGCCCCTGGACTTTCTTTTTGGTGAAGAAATGCGAGCTTAAGGTTATTTTGTCATTTTTCCAAAAGTATCTATGTATATTGCGTAGGAGCGTGGCGGAGACAACGATCATCAGGACATGACGCTTCTGTGCAAGAGAGACAAGTCAATAAATGATTGCTTGAAACAGAAAGCAATGATTTCCTCAACAAATGAACACAATGTCTTTTTAAAGTTTTTAATACAGGTTCTTGTTTGCCTTTAAGATCAAGAGTCTCTCAAAAAGCCTGTCTCCCAGCCTTCTTCGTTTTGGATGCATTATCATGCCTCCATAGCTGAACAATCTTTCAACTGGGGCGCTGGATGGGATAGGTGTATTTGTGCGTCGGAAAACACACTGCACATTTGGATACCTCTTTAGCATGGATATGCTCTTGTCAGGATCTTCAAAAAATCGATTCACTTCAACCCTCGAGTCCTCATTATTCCCGTCGGGTGCGGATTCCTCAAACTCAAAAAACTCCTCTGTTTCTTCTGTCCGACCTTGTATCCTCCACGCTTGCCATATTCTTGACCTCACACAGTGAAGCGAAGCATAAGTAAGCAAAGTATACTATCTGTCAAAATCTGCTGAGAACTTATGTGAAAGGAACGGTCTTGATTGGTCAGTTCTGTATTACTCACATATTGTGTTGTTGCTTTAGTTTAGGCTGATTTTAGAAACAATGCAAAGACCTATCGATACTTACGAAATTCGAAAAAGTGTTGGTCAAATCCTATGGGGCTATTTACGTCTCCATTGTCTTTACATACAAGCAATATAATTTCCAGCACCAGGATAATAAAAATAGCCCCTTGGAACACAAGCACAGCTCCAAAGGTGCTTGCACAAATGAAAGGGTATTCAAATAGAAACAACATTCACCACTGTAAACATGCAAAGATAAAGACCAAAGTGATCACATGAGCTTTGGTTTCACACAAGGGTTTCACAACAGAAACACCTTGGGTTTCACAACAGAAAGCGGCGACTTCCGCCTGACTCATGAAAATCGACACAAGTATCTTGTAACTTCGAAGTGTTTTTTCCAAAGTATCTTATTACAAGATACTATTATTCAGCCAAATTATTATCTTATTACAAGATACAGTTACTCAGTACGGAAAGTATCTTATTACAAGATACTGTTACTATTTTCAGTATCTAATTACTATCTTCAAGATAACAAGATAAGATACTGCCCATCTCTGGTAAAAATATGTTCCATCTACGTCATCTCAATTTTTACTTTCCATGTTACCGTCATTGTAAGATGTTGTGTACCCCATGCGATGTAGTTGCTGAATGATTCTTGAGATGGGATTGATCTTTGATATCGACAGAACTGACTGCAAGAATGAACCCTTGCAAGGCAAGGATCAGTCTTCTGATCTTATAATGCCAACGGAGTAAGTGGCCTGTTTTTAATAAAAATTAATTTCCAAGCAATAAAAGTTCTCCTTCAAAACGGAGTATAGAAGGACATAGGCATAGACATATTTTTCAATTAAAATTTCTGAGATGAAACCCCACTCTCAGACCGCCAAAAAAAACATATGACTTAAGAAACCATATTTAGCAAGTATGCTTCAATTCCTAGTTTCTTATAAAAAATAGTCAGTTGAATGAATTTTATCTACGAAAAAACACCTTAAAGATCCTAGAAGTTTCTAAGCACTTAATATGGTCACAACACACTAGGCATGGCAAAAAACACTTGGCACGGTCACTAAGCACTAGGGACGATTAGTAAAGCCTGGTTTCCATTTGATCGTTCACGATCGCTGACGATCGCTGACGATCGCTGGAGTTTTGCAGCGATCGTAAACGATCAAATGGAAACCGCATGTCAAATTTTTAGCGATCCCCAGCGATCCTGAACGATCCGATCGTTGAGGATCGCTGAAATAGAAATGAGTTCTATTCCAGCGATCCTGAACGATCCAGAAAGACTGCAAGCGATCCTGATACCCAAATGGAAACACACCAGCGATCCCAAACGATCCACAACGATCCAACTATCCCACAATGCACATCAATTTTCTTTAACAAAATGGCGGAGAAAGGAAGCAGTAAAATGCTTGACAAAGCAAAGTTCATGGATGAGCTACAAAAGTATGATTGCTTGTACAATAAATTCAGTCGGGATTTTAAAGATAAGTATAAGAAGATGAACTGCTGGAAGAGCTTAGGAGAAAAATTTAATGTTGAGCCGCAAGAAGCCGAAGCGATTTTCAAGAACATCAGGACGGCCTACGGGCGATTTTTAAAACGAAGAAAAAACCTTCCTTCTGGGTCAGGAAGATCCGATGTTCCAGTTCTACAAGAATTTGGCAATCTTGACTGGCTTTCTACTTTTATAGAGCACAGGAAAACAACAGATAACTTGCCGAGCAAGTCAAGTATCGCTTCAGAATCCATGCCCTCAACCTCATCGTGCGCCAGTAGCCCCAGTATGAATCTTATTGATGACCAAGGCCAGGATGATGGGAGGTTTTTGGACGAACTTGATGATGAAGACACAACAGAAAACCTCAGAAAAAACAACTGTGATTCTCTAAAGAGAAAAGATGATGGATTCTTGTCTGATGATGATGAAAAGGAGGAGGATATGAAGCAAGACAAGAAAGCTGGTAAGAAAATAATGAAGAAGTCTTGGGCCAATTCTAAAGGCAAGGTTCAAATGACTGACATGAACAATACACTGATAAATACAGCAAATTCTCTTTCAGAGTATTTACAGAGGAGAACAACTAGAAATTCAAAAGATATGCCTGAGGATGATGGTGAAGAGAGCCTATTTTGCAGGAGCCTTATTCCCAGAATGAAGCAGTTGCCTAAGCAAGCAAAAGCTATGTTCAGGCTGCAAGTGGAGCAGCTTTTGTTCCATGCTGAAATAAACCATCAGCAACAGAAAGCAACCATAACTGGCTTTCCTGGCATGAATGGCTCATTTAACACAAGTACTCCTGCTAACTATATGCAACAAAGCATTTATTCAGGTGAATCATTGTCACAAACACCTGATTCATCACCTCAGAACTGGAAAGAAAAGACAACATATACTCAACTCTAAATATCACTTGCTTCATACATTGATTTATGGAACTACCATAAAACTGCAAGGTTAATAACTAACTTGTTTTGAGAATGATGTTGACAGTTATAAGAATTTCTATAGTTGCAGTAATACATTTCATGGGAATACACTCATCTTTCTGCAACAGCTAAAAAATTGGCTTGATTTTGTTAACCTTAGGAAACTACAGTACCTAAATGAAGATAGTGAAGAAACTTTTGTAATTGCACACAGAAATGTTTTGGCATACACAATAATATCAAGCGTTTGACACTGTTTAAGCATAAATTATGTTATCACCTGTTTTGAGATTCTATGAAGCAATTTGGGGGCCTTTTTAACAAGAATGAGTTAACTCTACACTTCTAGCTTTAAAAAATAAGAAATTCATTGAAAACTTTTGGTAACAAAAGTGTCCTAGAATTTGATAAACCAACTACCAGCCTCAAACCCCAGATTCTTAAAAAAAACGAGTGCATGTTGAAATGCCAGTTAATTTCATTTACAGTGCATAGCCTTCCAATTGTTAACACAAGTCCATCACAGCAGTTAAAATATGCTCTTGTCTTGTATTGTCCAAAACAGTTTTGCAATACATTGGAAAATTGATTTTCAGTTTCTTGTTTTGCGCAAATAGTGTCAAAGTAATTGCTAAAATAATTGATTACGCTATTCACAGTTTTCTACCTTGTACATACATGCTACTTTTACGGTTAGAAGAAGCTGATAAATGTGGTATATTTTCTGTGTATATCTTTATAGCATTTTCTTACTGGGACCTTACTAACTTGGGAATGTTTTTGAATTGTGAATTTTGGGCGGGGGCTTGTTTGGATGCTAAGCTTATTAACAGTTTACAGTACTGATTTCAAATAGTCAGTGAGCTGATTTCTTATTTATAAGCAAAAGTGCATACATCATTATCTACTGAGTTGTTTCTGGCAAGTTTATTCTTCCACAGTCCCTGACATGTTGTATTTGCCAACTTACTGCACCTTCCGTACTATTAAAATAGTTTAAAAATTCATCTCTGGCTCTACTTGCTTCGAACCCATACCTGTTACTGCCAATGCAATTTAAACTGCCAAGGCCACTTTCATCATTATCAACTATATTTCTCCAATCACCAGGAATTATGTTCCCACAATCACTCTCTCGATCTACAAATCCAGTTGGAATGTAATTTGCATTTTCCGTCAGTCTCAAGTAGTTATGAAGGCACACAGTTGCTTTGACAATCCCTTCAACTGTGCTTGCAGCAGCACGAATTGGTCTTCGAAAGATGCGCCACTTGGCAGCCAAGATACCAAAAGAATTTTCAATTGTTCTTCTGGCTCTTGACTGCCTATAATTGTAGATCCTCCTTTTTTCATCCAAATTCCTTCCTGGAAATGGCTTCATAAGCCATGGTTTTAGTGGGAAAATTTCATCCCCCACAAACACATAGGGTAAATCAAAAGATCCTACTTGTTCAGGTCCTGGAATACCCAACTTTCCACTTTCAAGTGCTTGTCCAAATGGAGATTGGCTCAGTAAGCCAGCATCATTTTCCCTTCCATAACCCCCAATGTCAAGCAGTGTAAAACAATATTTGGCATCACATATGGCCATTAAAACAATACTGTGGAAACTTTTGTAGTTAAAATATGCAGATCCACCACCATGAGGACATTCCATTGCAATGTGTTTCCCATCTAATGCTCCCAGGCAATGAGGAAAATTCCATTCTTCATTGAATTCATTTGAAATGGCTTTCCATTCATCTTCCGTTTGGGGTGCCTTGAGGTAAATTGGTCAAAGACATTTCCAAAGCATGTTGCATGTTTCCCGGATGATTTTAGACACAGTTGCACGCCCGATGCGGAAATAGAAGGATTGTGACTGCTGCGAGTCTCCTGTCGCTAAATACCGTAATGTCAATGCCAGACGCTCACTTGCAGGAATAGGAACTCTGAATCTAAATGCCTTTTTTGATATATGGGGCCCAACGATTGACAACAAGTGCTCAAATCTTTCAGGTGACATTCGAATAAACCTACAGAGTTGAGAGAAATTAAATGAAGCATTTCTGAAGCATGACAAATCTGCTTGCAGCTATCTTCAAGGTGTAAAGGAAAGTATAGAAATCTTAGCTACAATCTTGGTCAAAATTCTTGGGACAAGTCACAAAATTGCACTATTTCAGTCTTTGATTCAGTGCCCCCCGCTCCCCCCGTTTCAATGTTGGTTGAATCAAACGCCATTCGACCATCCCAACATTGAATTAGGGGGGAAGGGGGATGAGAAGGTTCTAAACGTATGTTTTCACCTCGATATTTTAGGAAACATGACGAAAACACAGAAATTTGCCAGTGTCCCAATTTATTTTGACCAGGATTGTCTGAAAATGGTTGTTAACAAATAAAGACTCAGAGCTTGAGAACCCATCGAGATTTTTGCGTGAAATTTTACCACCATCATCCCTGACACAAGAAGTAACTTTTCCGCCATTTATGCCGAACTAGGCGTTGTTCGCTAAATTCGCTGAGCACTATCTTAAATGTGGGCGTGGCAAAATTGTTGCGCTTTACACAAACTTACAGATTCCTTTATGAAATGTGAGAAACATTCGGGTTCTGAGCGTTCTTCCACTGTCATCGGATTGCATAGTCTGCTGCTCTTTTGAATGTGAGTAATTGTTACAAGAAAAGCTTTTGGGGCATTGTCTGAGGGCCGGTTTCTTGTGAATTTCTCGGTTCTCCCTACGGCGCTCCACAGAAAACGCCCCATAATTCTGGGCTAAGTTACGTTTTTTCGGTAAATTCGTTTGATTCCAGATTGGAACATCAAAGTATTCCTACTCATGCAAAAAAACCAGGTAAAAATCGCCTGGAAGGGCAAAATCCAACGGTTCTCCAAAAATAAAATACTTGAAATAAACAATTCCGGATAAGTTTTTTATGAAATTGATGGAGATCCGTGGAAAATCGTACTTCATGAAATCTTACAGCAAAGATTGATTGTAAGCTAATAAAGCTTATTCTGCACAGCAGAATGAGACAAAATTCGTCAAGATAGCTCGAGCGAAGCCAAAGTTATTAATGTTTAAGTAAGGGAGAAGCGTTGAAGATTTGATCACTTTCTCAAAATTCCAGTCATTGCCTAAATCCGCCTTGCCAGCACGCGACCTCGGCATTCTTCTTCAACAAAGAGTTCTACATGACCATTTGTCGAGCACAATGGAAGATTAAATCCCCTCCAAGGGTGAATGAAAGTTTGCTGGAGTGGAGTTAATTTCATTGAAAGTAAATGAATAAGTAGAAATTTGAGAAAGGGCACATTTGAAAAGAAGACAATTGCGCTGTGGAGGAACATGATTGGCACTTTCTCGAAATAAAACTTTGTTTTCGAATCCTCTTTCCCAGTTGTGCTGTTTTCAAACGAAATCCATTGGTAGATTTCATACACAAAAGGAGTTTTGCAAAACGCAATGGGAAAATCGTTCATAATTTGATGACGTCATGGTTCTAATGAATAAACCATTAACTATAAAAACTTTAAACTCTGAAGTATTCTGGAGTTTAGCCCACACTAAGTGGCTATCGGGTCATAGTAAAAGGGGTTGTCGGATACAAGTAGATTTGGATTTATTTTAACATTTACAATAAGCAGTAATGGCAGTTTTTCAGACAATCTTGGTCAAAATTCTTGGGACAAGTCACAAAATTGCACTATTTCAGTCTTTGATTCAGTGCCCCCCGCTCCCCCCGTTTCAATGTTGGTTGAATCAAACGCCATTCGACCATCCCAACATTGAATTAGGGGGGAAGGGGGATGAGAAGGTTCTAAACGTATGTTTTCACCTCGATATTTTAGGAAACATGACGAAAACACAGAAATTTGCCAGTGTCCCAATTTATTTTGACCAGGATTGTAGTCCAGGCCTACAATCTCTTACAAAAATGTTGGATTCCTATTGAAAAAATCGAATTTTCGTCCCACCCCCCTCTCCCTATTTTAATGTTGAATGAATTTCAAAGGAGGTTTTTTCACGCAGATCCAGCAAAAGAATGATTCACTAAAACAACCAAATTTGAAATGGGGGGAAGGGGGACAGTATTTCTGAAAAACGTGGATTTTCTTAGGGGTCCGGCACTTTTGTAAGAGATAGTAGTTGCCCCAAACCTATGTAAGATGCATTAGTGTTGCTATACACCCCTATAAGGTGCTTTTAATTGAAATATTCGAAAACATTCAGAAATCCATTCAGTATCATCAGATTTCAAGATTAATTTTACCCTAAAAATATTTGCACGTATTCACCTGAAAAAGTATTCACGATCGCCCAGTCGCAATTCCTGCATGAGAGTGTAAAACACACCATATTGGTTTCTTCTCTTGAAAATTTCTCTGACCCAAAATCGATGCTGCCTTCGCTTATGCCCATCAATTTGCTTCTTCAATAAAAGTAGCACGAAAAAGCTTGCTTCCACCAGAAATCTTTCGTCTACTTCCGCCATTTCAAGAAATCTGCAAAAAGCGCGCCAAAAGCATCCAGAAACGCAGAGATCCTCAGCAATCGTGAAAGATTGTGAGCGATCACCAGCGATCCAGATCGCTGAAAAACTCCAGCGATCCTCAGCGATCGTCAACGATCGTCAACGATGAAATGGAAACCAGGCTTTACTGGCCCAAACCGCCGTTTCCATGGGCCACAAAGTTGAAAGATTTTCATTAAAGGATGTAGTTAAGCTCCTGCAAGATCTAGAAAATTCAAGAAGGTTAGCTTTATCCGAGGTCATTAAGCTTGGCAAGCTTCTTCTGGTAATGCTTGCCACAAATGCCGTCATTGAGAGGTCCTTCTCAGCCATCAAGCGAGTCAAGACCTATCTTAGGTCAACAACGTCAAACAACCGCCTCAACCACCTTATGGTGTTACATGTGCACAAAGAAAGAGTTGACGAACTGGACCTTGTCAGTATTGCGAACGAATTCATGGGAGATTCCGACATAAGGAAGTTCAACTTCGGAAAGTTTAGCCACTCGGACATAAGAAGCCCTTCGTGGACATAAGAAGCCCTTTGTCTATGGAAACGAAAAGCACCCAGACTTGAAGGACCTAAATCATAAGTAAATTTCGAGAACTTACATTCACTTCTGTAAATTGAATATCAAGTAAGACTTCAACAGTGCTCTTGACAAAGTATTCTTGTCCTGTCGTAGCTTAGTTTCAGCAAAGCTAACACACATTTTTATACGAAACTGCTTATGAGTAACTCAATTCCAAGATCGCCAAACAATCAAGAATCTCCAGTTAATAAAGGAAATCCTTAAAGTAGATCAACGGGGTTAAAAGCAAACTTAAATGAGGTGACTGGGCAATTTACGATGTTTTGATCAAGAAAATCAATAGGAAGGTAAGTGGTGCCTGCCGTTATTTTGCGCTATGTTTAGATTATGTCGCTATATCACTGTTCATTTACTTTAACATATTTTTACTATATTCTTACTTGCTTCCAGCATCGCATTACTCTTAAGGTACTTCAGTAACGTCTAAACATTGGAAAGACCCCAGAAAATCTTGTTTTGAAATGTTCACGAGGGCACAGGTAGGGAAGATGAAGATTGTTGTGGAAGTTGTGGAAGCTCCAAGAAACTCGTAGTACTGAAGATTTGTTGACAACTATCAGTGTCGCATTCAGTACTGGCCCAAATTCTTCGTTTTTGCAGAAAATACGTGTATTTGGATCTGTGGATTTCCAACTTTTAAGCAAATAACAGTAGGGCGTTGCCAAAGAACAAAAGGTGGTACCCTAAAAATGCTTCCAAGAGCTTCGCCTCCGGACCCCCATAGCTTCGCGCCTTCAGTGCAAATTGGTGCCCCCCAATCTGAAAATCCAACCAATAATGCAATTTCCATTTCAGCAAATTAACATATTATAATGATATTAATATAACAACGTATCATAATATTATAATAATGAAGAAAGACAATGAAGGTATTAAGACCATTTCATTCTGTTGTTTTTAGTTTGAGAGCATTAAAGACCCATTATCAACCAACAACCAGCGTTGTTGTCAAATTAGTGTTTACAAACAGTGGCCTCCTTTCAGTGATACGGATTCGGTCGCCATTTTATTTTAGCGGCGAGCTGCGAAAGGATAATAAAACTGTTGCGATTGTGATTTCACCAACATAAACATGGTGGATGCAGATGACATTATGTTCATGGACAGCCAAGGAACAAATTCTGCAGATGATAGTTTTAACGATCAGGATTCGTTGTGTCAAAATAAGGTAAGCATAATCTTGAGCTATCATTTTGTAACAGTGGGCCTAGCAAAGCTAGGTAGGCCTTATCTTGGTCTACGTTCACACTTATGATGAATCCTGTTAATTCTTGGCCGGGTGTGCATATTTCATCACTGCATGTGGTATTTTCACTTCCTGTGAAGACGAGAAGATCGCTCCAATGGATATTGGCCGTTATTCAAAATATTTTGCTCGAAATGACAAGAACTAAAGCACATATTGAGCCTTTTTGTCTTATAAGTCTCTGGTGACGTGCCTTACTTCGTCACCAGAGACTTATACTTTTAAATCCAAATCCTTTGTTGATATGTAGAATGGCAGGGTATGTCAAGGATACCTTCCAATCTGGGTTAGTAAGTAAGAAGAACTTCCTTATTTTTAGCATCTTATTTCTTTCTTCTACCGTCTTTTTGCCATAAAGTTTTTGAATATGGATCTTTCCAGATGTTTTGACTTTCGAGCCATGACTTTTTGGAAACCTGGAGAGTTTACTGGCATTTTGTAAGATGTAACTGGAGTCTTGCCAGGTGACAAATTCAGCAAAAATGGGCCTTGCCTTTCCTCTATCATTTGAATTATTCCTGGTATTGGCCCTGTGGGCTCTATCAATATCAACAGCCTCCAGGCCACATGTTTTGAAGTGTTTTTCCAGGAGTTGTCTAGATTCTTCCCATGTTTCACTTCCCTTTTCAGGAAAGCCATAAAATACTAACGTTTTTCTCATCTGTCTATTTCTAAGATCTTCAAGTTCATTCTGAAGTGACTTTAACTCATTACTGTTCTTTAGGATTTCAACTTTTAACTGAACGACAGTGTTGCTTGCATCTTGAGCAATTGATTCAGCCTGCTTTACTCTTTGAAGGGTATGCTCGCATGATGTTTTATTCTTATCAATATTAGAGGTCAAAACATCAAGTCTTTTATCAATCCTTTCCTCAAGTCTTCCCACACTTTCATTAATCTTCACTTCGATCATCTTTGCAAGGTCTGTCTGGAATTGAGAAATCCAAGCGGGCGGTACCGAAGGGTAGGCTGACCCAGCCTCAGACGGCCTACTGGGCCTATTGTTAGGTCCAGTATCCGTCGTTGCTGGCTCGCTGTCCACCATCGGTGATTCCGTAGTATCGGCTGTTTCAATTGTATCGGTTGCTTGACTCTTAGTTCTCGCGTTTTTTCTTTGAGCCTTGCTCATCTTGTCATACTATGACCATTTAAACCAGCTCAGGCACGGACAGAAAAACGACACGTCACGCCGCCATCTTGTGAGATTAAAGCTGTCATTGAGATTAAAGCTGAAACTGGTAACTATTATCTGCTATTTTTCTTTGCTTTGCTGTCCTTGTTTTGCTTTTTTTATTTCAGATTTTAGCCAAACATAACCAGATGTCCTCTTCACTCAGCAAAATTAATTCTGTTATTGAAAAAATCAAATATGGCTATGAACCTGCAAACAGAAATGTACGTTTCCCTTGTGGTATTATGAATCAAAACCAAAATGCAGTTTTTTGTGATCAGTGCGATAAGTGGATCCATATTAAATGCAACAATATTTCTAAGATTGAATATGAAACTTTTCAAAAAGAGCCTGATAATAGTAAACACTGGATTTGTATTAAATGCACAATTATTAATAACTCTTTGTTGTTCCCATTCACCTTGGAATCTGATGAAGTTCTCTTAGGGTTAAATGGTATCAGCCTTCCTTCCCTTGCTGATTCTTTGCCTTCCTTTCAAATCTCATCAACACTTACTAACCTACCCAACCTGTCTGACTATGATACAGATGAAAATTTGAACCTTAATATTAGCTCTCAGTATTGCACTGTTGAAGAAGTTGCCTCTATGGCAGTACCAGATACAGACCTTTCTCTTTTCCATATGAATATTAGAAGTCTTTCTCTCCATTTTGATGAACTACATCCTCTTCTAACCTGTCTCAATGTGAACTTTCAAGTCATAGGTTTGTCTGAGATAAAAACTTCAGTTGGCTCCCAAAACAAAGCAAATAATGAGCTTCCTGGCTACAAGTTTCATGAAACTCCTTCTCATAGTTCTGCTGGTGGTGTAGGAATCTATGTCAAATCAAATCTAACAGCAAACAAAAGAGATGACCTCTGTATCAGTGATAAAGATTTTGAAACTGTCTGGATTGAGATTGAAAATTCAAAAGCAAAAAATATTCTTTGCTGCTGTGCCTACAGACACCCTAGCTCTGATATTTCAAGATTTGGTGATTATTTTCAGTTGACACTCAGCAACCTGGCAAAGGAAAATAAACTGATTGCGGTTATGGGTGATTTTAACATTGATTTACTCAAATATGATAATCATACCCCCAGTAATGATTTTATCAACATGATGTTCTCTTACCATTTCCAGCCATCCATACTGCATCCAACTCGCATTACAGACTCCTCATCAACAATTATTGACAATATTTATGTTAATAATGCAACTGAAAGTAACATTTTTGCAGGCAACATTCTGTCTCTAATTTCTGACCACCTTCCACAATTTGCTATATTGAGTGAGAATGCACCTGACTTCAAAACTTCATCTTATTTTTCATATGACTACAAGGCCTTTGATGAAGCTAAATTTCTTGCAGATTATAAAGAAATGGATACCTCCTTTCTTGATGATGGAAGTCAGGACCTAAATGGAAAATTTGACACCTTTCTTCTTAATCTTCATAATCTTGTAAACAAACATTGTCCTCAGAAAAACCTGAATAAGCGGGCCTTAAAGCTAAAAAACAAACCTTGGATTAATTTTCAAATTCAAAGAATGATGAAAATCAGAGATAGTTTATTTCAGCAATTTAAATCAACAAAATCCCCAAATGATCTTAAGGCATATAAACAGTTTCGAAATCGCATTGTCAATGAAATAAGAGAAAGCAAAAAGAGCTATTTTCACCAGTACTTTGATGAACATAAAAATAATATGAAAATGCTTTGGAAAGGTATAAAGAACATAATAAGCATTAGACCTGGAAATTTTGATAGTGTTAGGTTCTTAAAGGAAGAAAATGGTTCCAAAATCTCAGACCCAGTGAAGATAGCAAATGAGTTTAATAACTATTTCACTAATGTTGCTGATAACATCACAAAGAGGATTCCAAGAACACCAAAATCTCCTTTAGACTATTTATCCAATCCTAATTTGGACTCATTCTTCATATCCCCGTGCACAGCAGAAGAAATATCCTCCCGTATTCAATCTCTGAAAAATGGTAAATCCAGTGGGCCAAATAGTATTCCAGTCAAGCTACTAAAAATTCTTGATCTGCCTATCTCAAAAGATCTTGCTGTTTTGATAAATGAATCCTTTTTGACAGGAACCTTTCCTGAAAAACTGAAAATAGCTAAGGTTATTCCAATCTTTAAAAAGGGACTTGCCACCAGTAAATCAAATTATAGGCCAATTTCACTCCTATCTGTCTTCAGCAAAATTTTTGAAAAATTAATGCACAAGCGCCTGTCCCAATTTCTTGAAGTCTGTGAGGTATTATTCTGCATGCAATTTGGTTTCCGCACAGGTCACTCAACTGATCATGCTCTTATTAGTTTAACTGAAACTATAAAATCTTCTTTGGACAAAAACAGATTTGGCTGTGGTATCTTCATTGACCTTCAAAAGGCTTTTGATACAGTTAACCATGATATACTTCTAAAAAAGTTAGAAGATTATGGTATCAGGGGCACCGCTTTAAGCTGGTTCCAATCTTACCTCAGTAACCGCAAACAGTTTGTTTCAATTAATGGCCATTCTTCTTCCCTCACTAACATAGCTTGTGGTGTCCCCCAAGGATCAGTTCTTGGGCCACTGCTATTTTTAATCTTCATCAACGACCCACCGAATTCATCACAGTTTCTATCTTTTTTCCTTTTTGCTGATGATACCAACATTTATTGTGACTCTGATAACCTTCAACTTCTAACCAAAAAAATCAACAGAGAATTAAAAGAAGGTTAAGCTTTGGCTTGATTCAAATAAGCTTGCACTAAACATTGAGAAGACAAACTTTGTACTCTTTCATTCCCCAAGGAGGAAATTGTCAGAATTCACCAACCTCAAAATTGGTAAACAGTTTATTCAAAGAACTAAGTATGTAAAGTTTTTAGGAGTTCTCATGGATGAACATCTGACTTGGAAGTACCATACAACTGAACTTTGTAAAAAACTTTCTAAAACTGTTGGCATTTTCTTCAAAGTGCGGCATTATGCCCCCTTGCCTACTCTTGTCTCTCTCTACAACTCACTTTTCTTGTCCTTCCTCAACTATGGTATTTCAGCCTGGGGAATGACGTATGAATCCTACCTAAACCCACTCTTTATTCTTCAGAAGAAAATTCTTCGCTGCATTAAATTTGAACCCTTCCTTTCTCATAGCACACCAATTTTTCAGTCATTAAAGACTTTAAAAATTGTGGATGTTCTGCACCTGAACATCTTAACCTTTGTTTATAAATCTATTAATAAGCTATCTCCTTCCTGCTTTCATGATTATTTTCAGCCAAATTCATCTGTTCATAGAATTGGGACTCGCCAGGCTACAAGAGGTGATCTTTTTAAGTCTATTAAAAATACAACTCTGTATGGTCTGCAAACAATTCAGTACTGGGCAAATACTTGTCGAGAAATTTCAGCATGCCAATACCCTTTCTTGTTTTAGAGATAGCTGCTTTGATGTGAGCGTAAAAAGACAACTTGGAATCAAGAACAATTCCCAGATGTTTATGTTCAATTACTTTCTTCACAGGTGTGTCATTAAAGAGAACGACTGGATGATCAATTTCATTTTTCTTCCTTGAAAATATTAGTTCAACAGCTTATTTTTGTGGATCAGGATTAAAAGACATCATCCAGCTATGAGCCCATTGATTTATCAATTTTAAGTCATGATTCATGTCAATTGCTGCAGCATTGGAATCTTCAATACAATGTTTACAATGTTTACATTCAAGTCGAGATGATGTCCAAAAATGCTGAAGTTCTTTCGGTGATTCCCATAATGCTTAGTCACATTTCCAGTAGCAAGTCTCGATTTATCTGTCGGTCATGGCCTAAGCATATGGGCCGAAATCAGCACACACTCCCCTCTTTAATCATCTTTCAGTTGATTGAACTTGTCTTCTGCCAATGTGCTGATAATGCCTTTGCATTCTTTGCTGCCATTCTGCTGCTCCTACACAGTTCCTGCTCCTTTGCATCCTCTGCTCCCTTACGCAGTTCCTGCTCCTTCGCATCCTCTGCTCCCTTCGTCTCCTGATCTATGCTGATCTCCAGTGGATAAATCTCCTGAACTGCTCTTTCCAATCTCCTTTTGCTACCGTTAACAATGGTCTCCAAGGCAACTCCACGAACAATTCCATCATCCTTTCCTTTCAGTAGCTTGAGCACTCTTCCTTTTTTCCACATGCCACACTGAGATCCCTTATCTATTTTACCTTTTCTATCAGCATGACATCTCCAGGGTTGACCACGTAGCTTCACTCTGTTTTGGGCACCTTGGGCTTGTGATGTTTCCTGAGACCAGTGAGATATTCCTTGCTCCATCCTGCCCACATTTGATTCAAAAGGGATTCAATGTGTTTGAACCTTGTCGCTAGGGCTTCGTCTTCTTCAAATGTGTCTTCTGGTGTGTCTGGCAGTTGCTGCAATTGATGTCCAAAGATCAAATGGTTTGGTGTCAAGGCTTCTTCTTCAAGCTCCTCTCCTTGGTAGCACAATGGTCGGTTATTCAATATTGCCTGGGTCTTCCTTCACACAACTTCCATCTCCATGAACCTCAACAAAGCCTTCCCAAGTGTTTTCCTCAAGATAACCTTCGTTAGGCCAACAACTTCGTTAGTTTCAAAATGTAACCGTTGGCTAGACCAATTTTTGTGAAAATGATACCCTTGGCTAGCCTAATTTTTCCTTCAGAAGTGCTCTGAATTGGCATTTTTTAGGCAAAACTTGCCAAATTTTCGTCTTTTTTCGACCAAAATTCCAAAAAAGTTGGTTTTTTTTACCAAAATTACCGAATTTTAACATCTCTTTGACCAAAATTCCCAAAAAGCATACCCTTGGCTAGACTTAACACGACTAAAATTGCCAAAAAGTACACCCTTGGCTAGATTAGGAGTCCGAAAAAGTATACCCTTGCGGGCGGCACATCCCAAGGTACCTTTACTATTGAAGAACCCCCCCCCCCCCCCCCGTACATGGTGCCAAGGAAAAATTGAATTTCATTTTCATTTCATTTCATTTTATTTAAATTCTCTACATACAATTTATCCTAACAATACAAACAAATAACTAAACTACGAAGATTAAAAAATAATGTCACAAAAAATTAATACAATGATACAGAAAATTAATACAATATACAAATACTAGGAGGTCTAAATAAATTGTATCCAGGGAATTACTTAAAGGAGGAGCTCTCTCAGTAGGTAAACTAATCGAGGAGAGAGCCCCCCCCCCCCCTATCCTGAGATATAATCAAATGAATTCATGTCAGTTTAGAATAATATTGTGCATTCACAGCACCAAAATAGCTTAGATTCAACGGTCGACCTTGTTCAATAAATGAATTTTTAGTTTTGTCTTGAACATTATTTTCGTTGGAGCATTTCTGAGTTCCAAGGGTAATGTATTCCAAAGTTTGGCACCATGATATCGAATGGACTTTAGACCATACTGAAGACTGTTTTTTTTAACATATATAGATCACCTTGACTGGCCTGTCTTGTGGAATACTGATGAACAGATGAACTGAGTAGGAAAAAGTCATGAAAGCAGCTAGGTGAAGTTTTATTAATAGAATCAAAAACAAAAGTTAAGAGTCGCAGTTCAAAGATCTCAGAGAGTTTAAGAAGCTTAAAATCATTGAAGATTGGAAGAGAAGGAGACATGCGAGGCTGAAATGAGATAGCTCTGACTGCTTTTTTTTGTAATTTGAAAATTGGATCGATGTATGATGCATATGTTTGACCCCAAACAACAAGACCGTATTGTAAAAAAGGCAGAAACAAAGCATTGTACAAGCAGAATAAAACATCTAATGGAAGTAAGTTCCTAATTTTGAAAACATTCCACATGTTCTGGCTAATTTTTTAGCGAGTTCACTGAGATGGTATTTCCAGGATAAATGCTCATCCAGGAGTAGACCTAAGAACTTAACAAACTTTACCCTTTTGATATGTTTCTTCCCTATTTTGATATCAGATCCAGAAGGTACATTGACAGATGAAGAATGAAAGATAATATAGTTTGTCTTATCAATGTTTAACGATAGTTTATTGGCATCAAGCCATTTCTTTACTAATCTCAGCTCTTTGTTGACAATTTTGATCAAATTAAATAAATCTTTGGATTCATAGTAGATGTTTGTATCATCAGCAAAAAGGTAAAAAGTGAGTTTCTTAGAAGCATTTGGTAGATCATTGATATAGATCAGGAAAAGTAATGGACCCAGTATGGAACCTTGTGGTACACCACAAGTAATTGAAAGTAAGTTAGAGTTACTTCCATTGACAGAAACATATTGCTTTCTATCAGACAGATATGATCTGAACCACTCAAGGGCACATCCACGAATACAATAATGTTCCAATTTTGAAAGCAAAATTCTATGACTAACTGTATCAAAAGCCCCTTGTAAATCAATGAAAATACCACAACCAAGTCTTTTGTTGTCCAGTGTACTTCTTACAGCTTCTGTTAAACTCACAAGAGCATGATCAATTGAGTGGTTTTCTTGAAATCCAAATTGTAATGAATAAAGAACTTTATGTATTTCGAGGAATCTATGCAGTCGTTTGTACATTACTTTCTCAAATATCTTGCTGAATATGGGTAAAAGGGAAATTGGCCTACAGTTTGATGGAAGCTCAGGATTTCCTTTTTTAAAAATAGAAATAACCTTGGCAATTTTAAGTTTATCAGGGAAAATTCCAGACTGGAAAGACTGATTCACAAGGAGAGCCAGAAGTGGTGAAACAGAACATCCAATAATCTTAAGTAACTTTATTGGAATACTATTAGGACCTACAGATTTGGAAGGATTTAAAATATTTATTAGATCATTAACTTCTATCGAAGTAACTGGAGTGAGGAAAAGTGAACTACAAATTCTGTCAGATAAATAATCAAGAGGAGATTTTGGTGTTAATGGGATTGTCTTTGTTATACCATCAGCAACATTAACATAAAAATCATTAAAAATGTTTGACATTGTAGATGGGTCTGATGTTACATTTCCATCTTTGCCTTTGATTTTGTTGATTGAAGAAGAAGTGGAAGACTTATGAGAGATTATTGTCTTGATACCTGACCACAGTTTTTTCATATTGTGACTATTGGTGGAAAAATAATTATGAAAGTACCTTTCTTTGCTTTCTTTTAATTCATTGGACACACGGTTTCTAAACTTCTTATGCAAATTAAGGTTATCAGGAGTCTGCTGCTTTTTCATTTTCTGTAAAATTTTGTCACGGATTCTCATCATCTTTAGGATCCTGTCATTTATCCACGGTTTATCTTTGAGTTTCATTTCCTTTCTACTCCACCTTTTGATTGGAGCATGTTGATTTGTCAAAGCTTGAGTTGAATTGCCATGTACAAAAGTTTGATTGCAGATATGCTTGAACTTCTGGATGTTTGAAAAGCTTCTCCTATGCAATTGATGTTGTCTTGAATGTAGCTGCATTATCACTCTCCATGAGATTAGGCATTCCCCAAAATGCTGCAAACTTTTTCAGTGCCAAACGATATACTGGTCCTGTCAGGTCAGGGGTAAGTTCCAGATGAACAGCCCTTGCTGTGGCACAAGTGAAGAGAGCAATGTACGACTTCGTCTTTCCTTCATCTGTCTTGATATACAAGGGGCCTGCAAAATTCATGCCAGTGTGCTGAAATGCCCTTGATCTTGGTACTCTCATTTCTGGAAGGGGGCCATTCCAGGTGCAGTGAGATGTTTCGTAGAGAACACTTTGCAAACGTGACATTTCATCAGCAATGATTTTACCACCTGTCTTCCTCTTGGAATCCAAAATTCTGATCTGATCTCTACCAATACCCCCCCCCCCCGACTTTTTGTGTCCAGCTGTGGTAGATTGGGACTTCTTTCCTCGCACTGGGCATCTTCGATGGGCTTGAACTCTTCATGTTGTCCTGGCCATGATTCTTTGTCCTGCTTCAGGAAGTCTGGCCCTTCCCACCAAAACTGAGAACGCTGCAATTTTGATGCAGATGCACCTGTTGTTTGTAAGTCACTGGGGTTTTCATTGGTCGGCCAGTGCTGCCAAATTGCTTCTGGAACCAACATGTGAATTTCTTTCACCCTGTTGTCAACGAAAGGTTTCCACATTCCCTTTTTTTGCAATCCAGTAAAGTGCTGTGATACTGTCCTACCAAATGTACAATCTCGAGATGCTCCATTTTTTCAGTGTTTGCAATACGGAGTTTGCCAATTTTGCACCCGTTGTTGCAGCCAACAATTCCAGTCTTGGGATGGTCAGTTTCTTTACGGGGGCCAGTCTGTACTTTGCTGTGAGCAGTCTGCATTTTGCTGTGAGCAGTCTGCTTCTAACACCAGTTGGAGTATCCATGAGTATCTAACACCACTTGCATCACAGAATACATGCAGATGGCAATCACCAAGGCTGTCATTAGTCTGGCCAACAAATCGATTCATTGAGAGGTACTTCATCTCATGGAGATCAGTTCAGTTCAGTTCAGTTTTTTCATTTTAAAATTCCACAACATACAAAATTCAAATAACATAAAAACATCTAAAATAAACTATGACATAAATTACAGTAATACATACAATTAACTAAATAGAAAATAATAGACAGGCAACCTCCTGCAACCACCCAGCGACCCGCCCAGCCCCCAGCCCCATGCCCGACCCGCACCAAGCCAACCGCAGCAACCAAGACCAGACCCGGATACATCCGGAATCCTGACCAGAGGAGCCACCCCCGATGATGCAACAACAGCCACCCCCAGAGCCAATCCCGCCACAACTCCCCAAGCCCCGTCCAACGCGCCAGAAAGCACTAAAGCCAGACAGCATCTGCTGTCCAGCCTCAGCACCCCAAACACACCAGACCAAAGCACAAAGAGCCCCGGCGAGACCAGCCCCAGAAATGGCAGCCACCACACCACCACAAGCGACACACCCAGGCCCAACCCCAATCCCACGGCCGACCAAGCACAGATCCAGCACAAAACCAAAGGCCAGACCGGCCACCAGACAGCCACAGGAGACCCCTGTCAATACTAATAAAGAAAACAAACGATAATAAATTTACAACATAATTATATAGAATTTTGTATGGGGAGGAATTTCTTAAGGAGGAACTCTCTCAATAGATAAACTAATCGAGGAGAGAGCACCCCCTGTCTTGAAGACCTATTTTTCAATTTGCAACATTTTTACTTGCTATGATCCATCAAAGGGAAAGAAAGTTGAACTAACACGGTATTCAGGACTGGTACTTTGTGGAGAAAAGATGAAGTTTCATTTCGCGACGGAAAATCATTACTGAAGGGGACTGTTTGATCTTCAATGGGATGTCGTTCCAGGATTTAGCACCAGCATATCTGATGGATCTTAAGCCACATCGCAGCGTATTCTTACGCATCATAAAAACATCACCCCTACGAGCCTGCCTGGTATCATACTGATGAACAGATGGGCAAAGTTTCAAAAAAAATTGTGGAAGAAGATAGGAGAAATCAAGTTAACAGATTCATACACAAAGGTAAGTAGCTTGAGATTAGATAAATCATATAATTTAAGAATTTTTAATTCAGAGAAAATAGGTGTAGATGGAGATGTGAAATTCTTGAAGGCAATAGCTCTAACAACTTTCTTTTGTAGAAGGTAAATTGGCTTAGTATGGGTGTCACAAGCAAGACCCCAGACAATGATTCCATACTGAAGAAAAGAAGCAAATAAAGAGTAATATAAAGAAACTAAAACATTAGTTGGTAGAAGATGCCTTATCTTAAAGGTCAGATAAAGGCAAAAGACATTTTTATTGATTTCTGCCATTTACGGCCTGGAGATTTCAAAATTTCAAACGAAATTTCGATACGAGTTCTGGAACCTATCGAAATCGTCTGTCGAATTCCGTTTTTCAGTGGAATTTTCCAAAAAAACCGCGCAAGCAAAAGCGCCTGGAACTAGCAGAGGCGTGACGTGGAAAGAGTCGAAGGAGTCATTGCAAAGCTGCGAGAGAATGGATGAGTCTGTTTGCACTCACTGACGGTCAAGTCACGAAAGTTAGAAACAACTACCTGTTTTGACTATCTCAAACGAAAACGCCGAGAAAGTGGGTAGTATATGGCTGTGGCTAGTCACCTCGTGCAGAGAAAAATGTGTGTGCACATTATTCCTAACTTCGGTGCGGTTAGACTTGTTGCAGCAGTGAGCTGTGGACTGTCTTGGAGAGGGAAGCCGTAAGACTTGCAACAACGAAAACATTGCGGGTCTCCACAAAATGTTTCAATCCCAACTTCTTTGAATATTCATTGGTTGCTATAAGTACATTGGCTGGCTTCCAGAGCACCTTTCTCAGAACTCTTCAACGTGCTGAACATGAAATTGTAGTTGAAATCGAATAATACACTTACCCAGATTTCGAAGGATCACGATGACCGCGCAAATTGCCATGTCAGGACTAGGCCATGCTCTCATGGACAGGCAAGGGCAGGTTCTTTCTCCACATTTATGTTTCGTCTTCTTCGATAATGCTCTGGTTCTTTGCAAACTTTTTAGATGACCCTATTATTGCATCGCACAATATAATATGTATTTACAGGTTATTCGTGAAGCCATGTGTCTTCGATAGGAGCTTCTCTTCGGCTTGATGATGAGAATGAATGATCAAGGCGTGTTTTTCTGTGCTCTTTGCAAATAACACAATAGTTAACTGTTTGATGGAGACAATGGCTGATCCAGCCATTCACAACCAAAGACAATCATTGCTAATTTGCATCAAAATAATTCAAATGATGTTTTTATGTTTTCATTCAAGAGTCCGTCCCAGTTGAGGAGAGCAGAACACAGGAAGCTTGGCCTGACCATAGACTATGACCGATTCTCAGTTCGTTCTTCGGCATCGAGGGAAAACTCTGAGGGTGTGTCGCTGAATACTCAATCTTTTGAAATATCAGAGAAGTTCTGGGCCAGCATCCGAAATTTATTTTGTTTGCTGTTCGATCTGTTCGATGTGTATCTGCCACGCGGCGTGGTGTGTGTTCTTCAGATTACTTCTTCAAGTGCCTAGGGCCTCTCAAGTGATGAGATTCTTATGACTCTTTCCACGTCACGATTTAGCTAGTTCCAGGCCTCTATCATCACGCGGTTTTTTAGAGAAGTGCCCTTTTTCAAAACCCCCAAACCTACCATTTCGCACCGCAAAGATAACTAATATTATTGCCATCGGATTCCTCATAGTTCAAATTTATAAATATAAAAAAGTCGCATTTGCCTTTATCTGACCTTTAAAGAAGATACCACAAGTTCTCGCTAGTTTCTTTGACAGTTCACTTAAGTGATACCTCCAGTTGAGATTTTCATCCAAGAGAAGACCAAGAAACTTAACATATTTAGCCTGATTAACATGCTCCCTACCAATCTTAATGCTGACAGTTCTATCTAAAGAATGATGAGGAGAATGGAAGATGATGAAATTTGTTTTGTCAATATTTAATGCAAGTTTATTAGCATCAAGCCACTTTTTAACATGCTTAAGTTCTTTGTTTACCACTTTTTCCAGGTGATTGAGATTGTCAGATTCAAAGTAAATGTTTGTGTCATCAGCAAAAAGATAAAAAGATAGCTTGTTAGATGACTTTGGAAGATCATCTACATAGATGAGGAAGAGAAGTGGACCAAGGACAGAGCCCTGGGGAACACCACAAGTAACATTAAGATGACTAGAGTTGTGGCCATTCACAGATACATATTGACTTCTATTGCTAAGATAAGAGCTGAACCATGAGAGAGCTGTACCTCTAATACCATAATGTTCAAGTTTCTTAAGAAGAATCTCGTGGTTGACTGTATCAAAAGCTTTTTGAAGATCAATAAAAATTCCACAGCCAAAATGTTTGTTATCTAGGGAGTTTTTGAGGCACGAAAAGCAAACTGAAGATTATACAGGACATTATGCACTTCCAAAAAATTGTATAAGCGTTTGTACATCAATTTCTCTGTAATTTTACTGAAAAAAGACAAGAGGGATATTGGTCTATAGTTGGAGACTGTCACAGGACAGCCTTTTTTAAATAACGGTATCACTTTTGCATGCTGCATTTTTCAGGAAAAACACCAGAAAGGAAAGATTCATTTATGATTTGGGATAGTGGAGAAGAAATATGTGGAGATAGAATTTTTAATAACTTTATGGGTATACTATTAGGACCTAAAGATTTACCAGTTTTAAGCACATTTATGATATCTACTATTTCAAGAGGGGCTGTAGGAGTTATAAAGAATGAGTTATGATTTTTATTATCAAGATAATCTAAGGGGGATTTTGGTGACCTGGGTATTCTCTTTGTAACACCATCTGCTACATTGACGAAAAAATCATTAAAGATAGTAGCCATAGTTGCTGGATCAGTTGTCATATTACCATTTTTATCCTTGAGTTTGTTTATGACATTGACCTGAGAATTTTTTAAGCTAATGATTGACTTAATGCCGGTCCACAAAAGCTTCATATTATTACTGTTTTCATTAAAGTAATTGTGAAAATAACTGGCTTTGCTTTTTTTAAGCTCTATGGGAACCCTGTTTCTAAACCTTTTATACAAGATGCTCTTAGTAGCATCGGGTTTTTTCCTGAGCTTTTTCAGAAGACTATCCCGCAGGCGCATCATTTTTTGAATTCTACTGTTTATCCATGGTTTGTTTCTTAATTTCAAATCTCTTTTTGTTAATTTCTTCAATGGTGCATGTTTATTAACAATTTCATTGAGATTGGCAATAAATCTACTGAATTTTGCATTCGCATCAGTTGGATTGGCATTCAAGTACTCAAAATTAAGGTTACTAAAATCTGCAAGGAACCTTTCTTCATCAAATTTTGAATAATCATGCTTGAAGTATGACAAAGTTTTGTTTGCAACACCTGCTCTTTTAACCATCAAAAACTGTGGAAAGTGATCTGCAATTTGTGTCAGAATGTTACCACTTTTGGTGTCTAAATTGCAAACATTAGAGAAGATATTATCAATAATGGTAGACGAATGGTCAGATACACGTGTAGGATGAACTATAAATGGAAGAAAGTGTTGTGAAAGTAGAAGACTGACAAAATCATTAGTAGGAGTATGAGAGTCATAATTTAGCAGGTTGATGTTAAAGTCACCTAAGATGAATACCTGTTTGGTTGTAACAGTAGGGTTAGATAAAGCCCTTTGAATATACTCAGTGAAGTGTTCAATTTCAGTACTAGGGTGACGATAGGCACAACAAATCAGAATATTTTTTTCTCTATAAGTCTCCACTTCAGCCCATATTGTCTCATACTCATCACTGATACTATTTAACTCATTCACCCCTACGAGGTTTTTTGAAAGAGAGATCTTTATCCCTGGAATATCATTATCGATCAGCACCTTCTCCCCAAGCGATTTTCACAGGATCATTGTGAAAGATTGACCCATTTTTCATCGCAAATTATGGAATATCAGTAAAAGATATGAAAAAATGTTCTAAAAAGATCCTTCTGTAAAAAGAACGGCCATTAAAATGAGACCAAATAATAGTGGATTACGAAGAGAATCCTGTTTTTGTGGGATTTTTGAAAGACAACGAGATAAAATTTTATCCTTGGTTGCTGGTTTTACTGCTTTAGAAGATAATAGAAGCAACTTTGAAATCATTCCTTTAAAATATTTGAAACATTTGACAAAGTGAAACAGTCACAACATCAAAATGTTCTATTTCTGTTTGGCAAGTACTGATTTCGATAACAGGAAAGAAATCGGAAGATCGTCCATCATCTCCGAAAGTTAGTTTGGGTCCCCGTTACATTAGGTTCTGATTCTCCGTTGTTGGTGGAGCGTGATGTTCAAAAGCATCACAAAGTAATAAGAAACTCATAACTTATCTTAACAAGATCATTTTTACCTCAGAATACAAGGAAAGTGAAACATTTCCAGCCAACCAATAGGATTTACCAGGGGCCTCCAAGAACGGGCCTAAATTCTTGCTTTTACGAAACAGCATAGATTTTCCGCTTCTGCATCGCAATTTTTTCGCATCCCCCTCCTCAAAAACCCTTTTTTCAGATGATAAGACATCACTGAACTCGATTTACGAATTGTTATTCCTATTAAAATCTTTATTGGTAATTTCCAACACTTTCTCCGTCAGAAGTCTCTCTGAAAACCCTTCGAACGAACGTCCACAATCTTAATCCTAACAGTAAACAAACTCATTATAGTCATCAAAGTTGACCTGTTGACGCTTAAACCACAATAACTTCAGATTTTAGTACCAACACCCTATTAACATTTGACACCATTCGAAAGCGCATTTTTTAAGTTATTCATACATCATAATTGTCCCATTCAAATGTCGATGGCACCGTGGAGAATTACATCATCTCTGGGCAACGACAAATGTCGTCTATGGGGAGAGAAGACCTTGTGCGGTCGACGACAATTGTCGCTTATGGGGATATAGAACTGGACAACAAAGGCGACAAATGTCGCTTATGGGAGTGAATGAGTTAAGTCAGGCCTTGGAACTGGATCTAAAGAACTTTTAATATAAAGACCAACACCACCATTTTGAATTTGAGATTTTGAGGAGAGAAAAGTATATCCAGGGAGTGTAACATTCATAGTTATTGGTCTTTCAAATGAATCCCAGGTTTCAGAGACGGCAACAACATCAAATCCAATCTTTAGATTAGTTAGAAGAGATAGAAGCTCATCAAAATGACATGAAAGACTTCGTATATTCATATGCAGGAAAAAAAGGTCAGTTGGAGAAGTTTCAGAGGTAGATAATTCTTGTATTGTATGATAACTAGAATCAACATTAGAAGGCAAGTGTTCATCAATATCATAATCTTGCAGGTTAGGCAAGTTAGTGAGACGGGAGGTGATTTCAAATGACGGTAATGAATCAGCAACAGATGGTTTGTCAACATTAAAAAGATTTGATAATGCTTCATTTTCAATTGAACCAAAAGGAAAAATGGATTCATGATAAGTTATTGTGCAGTTGATACAAAACCATGGAACATCATCAGGTTCATTAGAAAGTGCCTCATACTCTGAGACAGATGTCATTGCATTTTATATGGTGCCAAAAATTGCATTTATCACAAAAAATTCCATTTTTTATTCACATTTTTATGACAGATGCCACAAGGATACCTAGGGGATACCATGATCAAGATTCATGAAATGAAAAACTGAAAACCTTTGTCAAAGGGGAACTGAAAAGAAGGGTAAATAAACTACCGGGTGAGCCAGAAAAAAGTTCCCACTTTTGAAAATTCATAACACCAAGACTACTTAACGGATTTGATTCATTCAAGTTCTAGTTAAAAGCCGAAAGATTAACGTATTTTTGTGATTTTTTTTCGCTGTCCTACCAGCACTAGAAGTATTGGTAAATCTAACTTTATAAAAATTTCATGGTTGCAAAATGATGGAAAAAGGGCCTAAAACGTTGATCAAATTGCAGCGATTCTATTCACACCGAACAATAGGCAATGGGTGTTTCACCTCTCTCAACAGTTGCAAGACATTGATTTTCAAACAAATACGAAAGATTTTCAATCCCATGGCAATTAATATCCGGATGATATCTCTCATCCATGAGAAGTTGCATTTCCTTCATTTTTCTGTGCGAGGAGTTAATTATACTTTGATCGATGTTTTAGGCTATTTTTCAGTCACTTTGCAACTATGAAATTTTTGTAAAGTTGAATTTACCCATATTTGTAGCGCTCATGAGACAAGGAGAAAAATTACAAAAATACTTCAACCTTTTGGCTTTTAACTAAAATTGGAATCATTCAAATCTGTGAAATACTCTTGCAGTTATGAATTTTCAAAAGTGGGAACTTTTTTCTGGCTCACCCGGTATAAACAACAAACCTACACATTTGACTGTAGAGAGAAAAAATTAAAGTGACAAACACAAATTTCCATGATTTCAAAGTTATTCAGTTGAGAAAGATATCTCGCTATCAACGGTATTGTTTGCTTGACTGCTAGGTGAAAGGTTACTACTGGGTTCACCACCACCTTTCCCAAATGACTTCTTTTCTTTAATAACAAGTTTGTCAACAACGAAATATGCTATCTTCCCTCTTCTTCGTGCAGCCATCAGATCTGGCACTTGCGCTGCCCTTCTGTCCAGTGTTCTTGCTGAGAAATCCTCTAAGAACATAACACCATCCGCTTTCAATTTCCTTGCTGCTTGGATAACTTCGCTCTTGTGCTTCCATGATAGACATTTTGCAACGATTGTACGAGGTTCATTCTCTTTTCTGCTGTGGCTGAACGTCTGTCGCCTGCCACGCCCCTCAGCACGCCTTCCGCCACCACGTTGGCCTACTCTGTGAGCACGCTCGATTTGAATGTCAGTGGTGATCTTCAGCTTGTCTTTGATAGCTTCTTTCACAAGCTGCTCAGTCTCTTCCCAGGTTTCAAATCCATTTTCCTTCTCTGGTATGCCAGATATTTTCAAGTTATTGCGTCTACTTTGATTTTCTAAGTAGTCAGACTGATCCTCGAGGTCAACAATGGCGGCATGCGTGTCCTCGAAGTTGGCTTGATTACGGACATTGTCTTTCTCAAGTTTATCGCACTTCACTTTGAGGTCATCAATTTCTCTTTGACTATAAGTAAGGCTCATGCGAAGATCGCTAATTTCTTGTCGGGGTAGTTTGCTCTCTTGCATTTGTTTATCCACCAGGAGTTGAACTGCCGCTCGAAACGACTTCTCTTGTATTTCCAGCAGTTCCTTCACATCCACGCTATCTGTTGGCATTTTGTCGGTGATTTATCTTGAACTAACTGAACATTTATTATAATAAAAAGGAAACACCATACTTAGACTTAATCATAAAAAAAACCTAAACCAGTAAAGACGTCGGAAGTTTAGGCCTGTCACGAGAGCTTAGCAAAACGTGACCACACGCCATCATGACATGCGCACACCAATATGATGCATGAAACCAGTGGATTAGCACAGCAAACAGAAATAATGATACATTTTCCTTCTCTGTATTTTTACTATATACAGTATTTCTAATACTGCATTCACACTGACACGGTTAAATCTGCTTTTTCTAAACCAGGTTAAATTTCAACCAACCAAATGCATTCAATTGGTTGAATTGACCAATTAGAAGGCCCACTTCGATAACCTGGTTTAGTTTAAGCTGGTTTAACTGGCAGTGTGAACAGAGTATTAGGTACATCTTTTTACACAATGTTTTACACTACATTCACAGAAGAAAAAGGTTGACTGGAACTGAATTTGTTTTCAACTTGTTTGAATGTGAGACTATAACCTAAAACTGTCATGTCATTGTGACAGCACAAACCCTATTTAGGATATTCAAACAAATTATGGCATGGTATCAGTTGCCCTTGAATAACTTATTACTTGACTTTATCGTTCATAAATTTTGCGGACATACAGTAGATAGTTTGCTATTGCCTAAGAAAGATTACATACTTGTCTTCAGACTCTCTTTGGTGATATCTTTCATGACTTCTGGTCTTGTATTTGCCACCTGCTACCCTCAATGTCCATCTGCCCAGAACCACTTCTTCAAAGCCAGGATGGTCTGTAATACACACCAAGGTTCTTCCTTCCCCCAGTTCTGCCGTTACCTGTTCACTTGTGCAGGCCTCAACAAAATTGTCAATTTCAGTGCAGCAATTTAGTTCGTCTTTCTTCTGGATGAAAGCAAAAGAGCAGTGGCCACACTTGCACCTTTTAAATTAAGAAATCTAAGATTAATAAGCAAGCACATAAAGTTTGGTGACCAGGGGGGATTAAAGGGAATCACCAAATTATTAAAGCTGCCCAGGGCCTGTTCAAAATGTGATCAATACGTGTATTTCCTAACTTTGGCACATACTGCTTCATTGTGTGATGAAGGAAATTTATTATTATTATTATTATTATTAAATTCTTTATAGTTGGTATTTACAATAGCTTAAATACAATTAGCTAATTCAAACCAACTATCTACAAAGGAAAAATTTACAATAAAATAAAGAAAATAAGTATATTTACATCGATTTACATGATTAACATAATTACTGTTTGCGGAGGGATTTCCAAGATGTTGTTCTTAACAGCAATTTTTGCATGTACAATTTTCACCCTTCCATTCTTTTATCGATCTTTTGAAATATACAACAGATGGTGAGCTTTTTATAGCGTCAGGTAGGCTGTTCCAGAGAATACTACCTCTAAAGGTCAACGAACTGGTCTCATAAGTTGTCGTTTTTGCTTGTGGCAGCATTAGCAGTGAACCTGATCTTAGATTATACGCAAGCTCCTTTCGCTGGAAAATATTCCACATAAAGGAGGGATTTTCGCACGATAAACACTTGTATATTTCTACCATCAAGTTTCGTAGATTTTTTACATGGACCCTAGTGTCATCAATCTTTTGAAGAAGCTCATCAAAGCTCGATGTATAGTCTTCAAGAAGTATTCTCAAGGCTCTTTTGTGAACTCTGTCTATTTCTTTGTTCTGCGTTTTACCACAAAACATCCAAACAAGTGGACAATAATTGAAATTTGACATTATGAATGTATTGTACAGGATCTTCCCTTTCTTTTCGTCGATGAAAGGTGCGATCCTTGAGAACGCACTGACTTTTCTGCTAACTTTTTGGCACAGTGTTTTCACGTGCTTGTCAAATTTCAGCTCATCGTCAACACTTATCCCAAGTAGTTTGACAGACCTTGTCACATCAATTGATTTGTTTTCTATTTCTAAGAAAAATTCTTGATGCTGCTTTAGGCCAAGAAACATTACTTGAAATTTTTTGGGATTTGCCACCATTCTGTTATCTTTTGAACCAGTCAAGAGCTCTAGAGATGTCATCCTCAAGTCTCATTGCCACTGACTCAATATCTTGGGTTTGAGGATGTTTCTTCAGCCTATTTATTTCTGCTTTTTGATATAGCTATGGCTATTCCCTTTAAGTTCCTTTGAAATTTTAGGGATAATTTTGCTTCCTGAATTTTTCAGAATCCCCCAAGTACAGCAAACCCTACAAATAAGAACCCTCATTTATTAAGAACCTAGAGCCTAAAGTTAGATATTTTGTCCCTAATAAATGAGAACTATCGCAGTCTGATATCTTAAGTTGGGGAGTGGGTTTCATTCTTTTATTCACTGGGATGAAATCTGATTGTCAAAAAACCTCTTTCAAGGACTCCAAAACATTCTACAGAAATGGCAGGACCTGGCCTGCGGGTGTAAATAAAACTCCAGAAACAAAGACTCCACTCCTGTCTCTTGCTTGAAGCATGAAATCTCACAATTCCACTAACAGGAGTTTTTTGGTTGGTCTAAATCTGCACTTTGTGATCACTTTCTGTAGGTTGTTTGCAAAGAATGTTACTTAGGCCAGGGGGCCTAAACTAAATCTTTGAAGCAGACAGGTGCGAAACGAATAAGATGAGTAAACAAAATTTAACTCACCAGTCAGCAATGTCGATTCTTCCTTCAAGGCGATCTGTTAAGATGTTCATTCTCTCATTTCACTCCGCAATTTGCCTTCGGTAATTTGCTACATACCCCTCATTGGCGATAGGGTCATCTTCATGTGGCATCCCAGACCACTGTGTTCGTTTGCTGTTCCAACGTCAAATCTTCCAGCTCATTCTCCAGTTGTGCTTCATCAAAAGGGTCATTTTTGCCGAGGCTATGCAGCAGGAACACTTTACTTGAATTCTGAAACAGTCGACCGTGATATTGCTACTCCCGTGTGCTGTGCTTACAAAGTGCAAATTACTGGGTACTACGTGAATGTCATCAGTGCCCGGACCCCACACTCCGTGGTCATGGTGCAACAACCTGTGGGTTTCAAATGGCTGTAACCCCCAATGATTATTTACCACCAAAAATTTTTGCATTTTGGAACTCCGCGATGATTATTTACCATGGTTCCGGGGAAAAAAATTTTGCCTGTAGGTGCACTTTAATTCAAATTTGGTAGTTGGAGTCAGTTTCACATCTTAAATTAATTGTCTTACCATTCCTTAACATCCCCCTTTCGCCTTCTTGTCACTGTGTCCTTTGTACCATTTTTCCAACTGGGTCATGTTTCAATGCTGTAAACAAAACTCAATCATGCTCTCTGTGCCCTAGCATTGGGCGCCCAAGGTTTCTTTTCTTTGTATCCTCTGGTGCATTTCCTCCAGATTTTTTAATTGTGTTGTCAATACCAGCAGTAGGTGTGAAAATTTGGATTTCAACTTCAAATAGTTTGACTTGAGCAAATGAGAAAACATGCATAGAAAGAACGTCTTATGCAAATTTCTTGTCAACTTATAAATTTGCCAAAGCAACCACATCATATCACCACTGATATAGAAATCAGGTGTGAGGGCTCAAAGATCAGTGGTGAAGCCAGCAGGCAGACTGATAAGTTTGTAAAGTGCACACGGAAGATATGTACCTGGCCGTTGTTACAAACAATAAAACTATTGTTCTTCCTGGAATTGTGAGTGCAAGAAATTCCTTGTCCATAACATAGCAATCTGGGAAGCATGGCAGAACAAGGGGCTGTGTTACTTTTGTTTGGGTTGCCTGCAAAATGATTTATGGCACTGAATGCTTATCTAGATATAAAAGAATATTATCTTGAAAGTGGAGATAAGTGGGGGAAGATGCATAAAAATTTATGTCCAGTGAAATCTACAGGCTTTTTGCTCATTCCAGCCTGATGCGACAGAGCAGAAACTGCATAGAATGAGGTCATCAAGCAATTCGAGATAAGAAAATGTTTTGATACATAAGCTTTTTGGAATGACAAATCAAGAGTTTAAGGCCCAAGGAACATAATATAAAGTGTTGTTGAATTTTGGGATCTGTTGCATGGAGCTAAGGGGCTCCACATTACTTGTTGAGGATACCAAGGACTGCCCCTTTTGTCTTAGTCTTAGAACTTATTACCATGTCCGAGAATCTCGTTGTTTCTTAGCTGATCCTTATTTGGATTGTGGTTGGAGTCTCCGCTCACATTCTTTCCACAGACCAAACATGCTTTCTGCGCATGATCACAGGTTTCCTTTTCGGGGGACAACTGTTGCTTTGAACTAGGTGGGTTCTACGACTTGCTATGATGGCTTAGCAAGATTTTGGGACATGAATGTTCTAATCACAGAAGTTTTGTTTACCATTCGTGATAATGCCGATGGAAAGTGGGATTCAGCTGCTGCAGAGGGTTATGCATGCACTGGCTGTAATTTGTTCCGATTTCAACTTCCTGATGACACTGACTGACACTGAATGCTGACTAATTCTTCCACCTTACAAGTTATCATAGCAAATTCCTCAACGCTGAACATTGTTCCTGATTTTGCTCCGGAAAACGTCATTTGGTGATAAATGCTGACTACTTCTTCTAATCCTGCCTTCCTCTAATTGTCAAAGTTAGTAAGAATGGCAGTGCGGCACACAAGAAGAAGGATTGTCTGGATTTTTGCGGATATGACATCTGTGCTGACATTCTAGCTGTTGCTGCTTATACAGATACATAACTGCTCTTTTATATCTATGTTTGAACCATTGACTAACCAAAATTGACCATTGTTCGATCTTCATTTCTCATTTTACCCTGCTCCAATGAAGTGATACCAAGCAACACACTGTAGATGATTGAAATTGGTCATTTGCAAATGTGAGTTTACAGTGCAAAAATTCTTGGAATTGAAACATTAGGGATAGGCCATTAAATATCTACCACAAGGTCTGGTTGGAAATAAAGCCTGATTGGCACTTGAACCAATGAATCAACATGATTTTCAGCTGAGCTATCACATCTTCATAATATTGCAATTCATCATGGTTCCAAAGCTTAACTTCATTCTGCTTGCCAAATAACGATGAACATAGTCTTAGTATGCCATCTATAAGGCTATTTACTTCATTGAAAATTCCATCCACAGTACATTATGGTTTAGGCCTGAGATTTTTGATATCTTCTCTGATTGGTTTCAAAATCTTTTGGGCATATGAGATGGGCCAATTGCAAAACTTTCCAAATGACTCTAGCCCCCCCCCCCCCTATTTGGAGGTCATTTCCACAGATGGCATAGCTGGTGGTATTGGCTGTACTGGCGTCACTGTGTACTGTTATGATGGGGAAAGTCCGTCAGAAATAGGCTTCTACAGATAGAAAGGCATAGCCGTAGGGGGCAGCGGGGGCATGTGCCCCCAAGATTTTGCAATAAACAAAGAAGTGCCCTTTTTACTATTTAAAATTATTCCCTTTTTTTGGAAAAAAGTGCCCTTGAATGTGTCAAGCCCCCAAAGTATGAGATGCTTCCTACGTCCCTGCAGGAAGAATAAACTCACCCCTTTCCATCAAAAAAGCCTTCTTTGGAGGCCTTGCTGTCACACTCTCTTTGGAATCTTCCAGCAACACCATCTCTAGTAACATGTAAGGAGGTTTCTTGGCTATTGCACTTTGTCTATTTCTCCTTTAGGCAATAATGATGGTGCATTCCCACGAGACCCACAAGCCCTAGAGCCAAATATGTGTGATTGTCTGGGTCTACCTCCCCTTCTATGGTTGATGATAGATCACAATTCATGCAGGCTGGTTACACAATGTTGATGCTGATGCATCACAGCCACATTGCTGTTGCTTGGCCATCTTTGCACTGCAAGCACATGTACAAGCACGCACTGTGCAGTATTTTGCTCCTTTGCACTTTTGAGTCAAAAATCCAAGCACATGCAAATATTTTGTGTCAGATATCTTGAGTCAGAAATTTCTTGAGTCAACAACGTTTTGAGTGAAAAATTCACGGTCATCTATTTCAAAGTCACATATTTAGCCAAATTTTTGAGTCAAAAATTCAGAAGCAGAAATGTCTTAAGTCAAACGTTTGTAATTGATAATTCAGAATAAAAAATTGTGAATCAAAAATTTAGGGTCATTTTTGGAGTCAAATATCTTGAGTTTAACACTGGTGGTAAAAATTGTACATTTAAGATTTGCTTCAAAAAGTTAGGCCAACATGTTCGACCAATTAGAGAAAACATTTATGATTGGCAAAGTGAGAATGCAAGTTTTGACTGTTGATAAAAGTTTTGATAAGTATTTGGCAAATTTGACATTTGTTCGCTATGACATTCCTTATAAACCTACATGGTCTGGCATTAGATAAACATTTTTGACTTTCCACAGCATAAAATTCACCACTGCCAGTTTCAATTGATTCCTTCCATTCAAGTAGCCAAGTAGCCAAGTTAAAGGTGCTCAAACAGAATGAAGCATGCATCATCAGTGTATACTCTTGTGTTTGTGACATTTAGACTGTTAAAAATGTGCCCAGCATCTTACAAAATATTGCAGTTTGTGCACATTCAGGACGACCATAGGTTTAAAGTATTCCACTAACTGTTGAACTCAGCATCTGCACTACTAGTTTTTCCCTCATGATTGAATCAGTGAGAAGTATAGTCTGGAGACTTCTTTGGATTCTTTGTTTTAGCACCCAAATGACCGTGTCTCTCAGCCCCAGACCCTTAGGGTGCATCATTTCCAATCTTCCCAAAATAATGACTGCTGTTTTTATGAAGGAGCCTGATGTACAATGTGTTTTGGAATTTGAAATGACAGTTGACTAAATCGCAGACGAGAGCGGAAATGGGGAGGAAGATTTTGAGGAAGACTTCCTTGCAATGGATTTGGAGGTGAGTCTATTTTAAAGGAATTTCCCAGTTATTGTCTCACATTAGGTATATTGGTTAGGCCTTGTAGGGGAGCGAAAGGTACCTAAGTCATATGTGCACTAGTCTTTCTATTTTAGAAACTGTCACACATAAGAGCCTTATTCTGTTTCTGATTAATTATGTTAATAATTTGGTTTATCAAAGTAGTTAATGAGTATTTCAAAGTGAAACACGACCCAACGACTTCATTCTGCAGGCCAGCAGGTCATGTAATCTGCGGGTCAAACGCAAAAGCAAACACGCGGGTCACTTTTAGGGCCAAGGGCCCCATACAACAATTGACAATTGTATCAGATAATCCCCTTTCCTGTTCGATTGACCGATCAGGATTTCTGATAAAACTATCCATGGTGCTAGGTATTTTCATTCAAGGGGCATCTCACTCAAATTAAAAAATCTCGTACACCTTCGGCAAAAATCCTCTTGTTTCAAGAAATACCTATTAAAAATCCGTAAAAATCTTCATGTTCTGAAAAAATTGCCTACGCTTCTCGAGACAGTGAATGAATTCGATCTCGATATGGACCCTTGGTTTTCTTTCACTCTTTTCCCCTTATGCTTTTCCTTGTACCAGCACCCCTAATAGGACTGTTAAGGAAATATGTTATTGGCTCAAGAAGGAATACTGCACGTGTCAAAGTTATCCAGTACGATAGATTATTTATCAGATTTTTGAGTCCTCAAGAGTTTCTTCCCTGTGGGGGGAGGGTACATAACATGTCGGGGGTACGGGTCTGTGCCGCCCATGTAGATTGGTTTTCGAGGCCAAAATTTTCTAAATAAGGGTCCCTTTTTCGGCAGATTTTCTTTGAACATGTGCGGGTTATGCAGAAATTGAGAAAAATAGCCAAAAATGGGTGCTTTCCCGCCAAAGTTCATCATAAAAACCCAGGGGGGGGACTCCCTATTAGTAAGTGACGGGGGGGTCAGACATTTTTTGGGTTTGTAAAACGTTGTCTAGTATACCTTTGGGTACGCTATTTGGTGCATAATCGGTATATTTTTGGGGTTGCTGATGAGAAAACTTGTCAAGATGAGTGCTTGGCTGACTTTTTCACCAAAATACTACAGGATACTGGCCGAAAATGCTATAAAACCTTTACTTTTCATGTACCATGAAGCTATCAGTATATTTTTGGGGTCTAAAAATGTCCTAAATTCAGTATATTTTTAGGCTGAGTATATTTTTGGGGTCTAAAATTTACTAAATTTAGTATATTTTTGGGTTTTTCAAAAATATACTGTGTCTGACCTCCCTGTCACATGTCAATAGAAGCTCCCCCCTGGGCATAAAATGGGTATGACGGCAAGTTTTGGTAGTCAGAAGAGGGTACCTTTCTAAAAACCGGGCGGCGGAGCTCCGTCCATCCGCAAGTCATGTACCCCTCCCCCTAGGAGTTTCTTACGAGTTTCTTGTGATTTCGAGTTCCAATCTGCATGTTTATTTCCCCTGCCCTGAATATTTCATTGAAATTGCAAAAGTCCTTCCAGCGTCAATCATCAGATCATACTATTTCTGTTTCATATTGTATGGCCTGTATGTTATTTTTATCGATTTGATGGCGATAATTATTGATAATGGCTATGCTGTCGTCTGAGCCTCAGTGGAAAATTCAGACCAAGGACTAGTTGGACCGGACCCTACAGGACCAAACCCCTGGAGAATACCTATTCAGTTCCTTGTTTTTAAATGGGAGATGGGATATCTATAACGGGCCAGGTACTTGCTATTGGCACATGTTAGAGCATATTCCTTGATTCCCAAAAAGTTGCTTGAGGTCCACATCGCAGGGGTGGCGCCAGAAATTTTCCGACAGAGGGGCTGGAGCTTCCGACAGGGGGGCTAAAATGATTGAAAGTAGGAATTTTCGTACGTCATTTTGCTAAATTTCTTCCGACGAGAACCCAAATTTCTTCCGACGGGGGGCTAGCTTCCTCCGACAAGGGGGCTGTAGCCCCTCAGCCCTCTGCTGGCGCCACCCCTGCCACATCGGCTCTGCTCTTCTGAGTTCCCTTGAAGTGCCACTAAACGTTCCGGGGAGTTTTTGCTTTTCGAAAGATTGATGTCCGTAGAATATGATAAAATAGAAATTTTTGACCAATTCGAATTCCTTAGCCCGACACGCAAAGCGAAACGAAGCTTAGTAATTATCAGTAAAGTTCTGTGTATTTTTCTTAGCCGTATATTTAATGTTAGTTTAGTTACATGTTCTCTACTATGTTAAAGGAGCTCTGTCACGCAGGTGATTGGTTTAGGGAACAAAGCCTGGACAAAGGAAACGAGCTAGAGCCCAGACTCTTTGAATTTTTCGCATGATAAAAATTCAGTTCAATTCACAAAATGATCTCTTTCCAATTCTTTTTCGGTTAATCTTGCCATACAAATTTTTAATCCCCTGTTATAATCTCGGCCAATTATGAATGAGACAGACTGCCTTTAATGACTGCGGAGTTGTCATGGTCTCCTGCACTCCGTGGTATCGTCCTCGTAGTTCAGTAAAGTAGCTGGTAAGTAGTGCCTTAAGTAGGTTTGTTTTGTAAAATTTTATATTGAATACAAAAAAGAGTTGCCTTAAAGGAATTGAGTCCATATAAAAAATAGTTGAGCGTTAACGCTGTCCTGAATTTTTGCTGACAAACCGCTGACGGTCCTTTGTTATCGCACAATAGTGCTAAAGTCATTAGCAGTGGAGACCAAAGACTTCTTAATCCTTGCATTATCCTGAGGAATTTCTTTGGTTTAATTTCAATAGGGATTAAATGACAACTTTTGTTTCATGATTGAAAAGAAGTTGATATTGGTCATGAGAGCGCTATTTATATGGACTCAATGCCTTTAAGCAACCAGACCTGCATTATCAAATAAAATCTATGGGTGCAAAAATGTATCATCTCAAAAGAAAGCCAACACAGTTCTTTAATCGGTAAACTACTTTTGGTTTTTATCAGATTTTAGCACTTTGTGCTGTCTAAATCTTGGTATGGGTTTCAGTTTGAATAGTCTATGGCCTGACCAGACGATCATTCCGTCTGCGAGCCTTTCTGGGGCCTTTCCTTCAATCTTGCCTTCTGGTTGATAATCAGATGTATCTAATCATGCATTCTTGCATCTAATGTGGGTATCCAGAGGCTATTATTTCTTTTCAGCAGTTATTTTATTGCTCTGGTCTGCTTTTGGAATGAAACTTCTGTGTTGGCATTACAAACACAAGAAGGAAAGGAATGGGTATCCGCCAGGGTTCTGGTCCGAAGTTCCGTTCCTACTTGTCCATCGTCTGGTTATTCCGTTATGGCCATCCAACCATTACTTGGCTTATGATGTCTGACGTTGATATTGGCGGCCAGTCATACAGTGTCTGAGACCACTGAGCCCTTGGCCCTAAAAGTGACCCGCGTGTTTGCTATTGCGTTTGACCAGCAGATTACATGACCTGCTGGCCTGCAGAATGAAGTCGTCGAAACACGACCACACAAGTGTCCTGAGCAAAAAAGTAATACTGCATGCAATTGTTCATGAACTGTCACAAGAACTGCCACAAGTGTTATGTGTTATATGTTGTCCCATACTATTTTTATAGGAAGAAGAGAAAGGCCAGTCAGTGGAAATAAACTACATCAATTGTGGAAAGGTTTACTAGTTAGTAAGAGGCCTTGAAAGGCATGTTGAATCATGCAAGGAAAAGAGAGACCCCATTGATAAAACAACAATGCTCAACCTCCTTCAACTGTCAATTGACAAAGTAAGCCAAGATGAATGCTCCCCAGAAGAAATAAGAGTGGATGCATTAAACTGCATTCTGACTACTGACCATCCATTGCTGCATGCAAATTTACTACCGGGTGACCCAAAAAAAAACTTCACGAGCTAGATCGCACATATTTTCTCGAAAACAAACGTTGTGAAGACAAACAAGGTGTAAGCATGTAGTAGCTGAAAGGCTCCGCTATCTTTTGACATGTTGCTTAGTCAATTTAACCCTTTCGCATCTGCGAAATTCTGGCGCCAAAACTTCCACAAATCCACACTCCCCAGGGCGATATGCGATTAGATAGCACAAGTTTTCAAATCAAATTTTCAATGCCAAAACATAATCACATGAAAAATGTACAGAACTAATCAAAGTTTTTTTTGTCAATTTTTAAATTTTCTTCACAAGTGAGGCAAAAAACATCTTGGCGATTTAAGATGTAAGTACATTATGTCAGTACTTTCTGCTTGAAATATCGATGAAAAAAGGTCTTATTTACAACTGTTTCTTCAGTATCTATCTCCAGTATTGTAACTTTGTATGATGATCAATAAAACAGTTGCGTTCTTGCGTAGTACAAAAGTATTCTTTGCATGAAATACATTGGAACGATGTTCTTGGTGGCCGGTTACCATGCGGACATGGCCAGTCTTCATGGCCTCTGTTCGCTGCCATCCAGCGTTTTATTTTCTCCCTGCACATAAGGCAAGTGTGCTGGTGACCCTCTCCTTTTTCTGGCAAATGGACACCAACATTGCTCAGCCTCAGCTCTTCATTTGCTGTTGCAGATCCATAGCTGCGTCGCCATTTCAGAGCTTCTGGAGGGGTTCGGATATCGCCGATCATGTCTCTGATCAGCTCTTCCTTGAATGTGAGTAAGGAGCGTACAGTCTTCCCATCCGCAGATCGATGAGGCTTGATGGTTGCATCTTCTATGTCAGGGGCGGTCTGGTGTCATAATTGCAGGGTGGCTAGCAAACAAAAAGGGCCCTGTTCAGGTATAGTAAATGAAATTATTAACCACACCCACTAACGAAAGTACCTGAAACACGCTCAGTCGATATTAGTCATTGATAAATAGCTATGCTGAGGAGCAGCAATAGTTACACTTTAGTTTGAGAAACACCTTTTGCACGTTCGTACTCTATTCGAATCAAATTTTCTTTACAGTTAACTTAGATTCTAATATACCATCATGGTGGAAGGTTTTGCATGGCTCCAAATGCAATTAATTTGGAAATGATAATAATAATGGCCAGGGTGGCAAATACAATAAGAGTAACGAGACGCACTCTTCGCTGCATATTTCTTAAATCTCCACTTCCTAAAATGAGTTGACCCGGCGCTTCGCGACAAGATTCGTACTGGGAATCACTGAGTCTAGGTGCGAGCGCAGCGAGCTAAATTTTTCGTAATTATGCCCTCTTGATCGTCGCAGAAGGCACTATTTTTTTGGAAAACTTGCCATCGAAAGAAGCAAAGGATCACGACAAATGGGGGGTCTGTAATAGAAAATTTGGAAAGTACGACTTCAATTGCAACAGAATAAGGATGGTTTTTGTGTTACTTGATAGCAGCAAAACTGATCGCTCGATAAATTGTAGTAAATTCCTCAAATATATGTAAAGTTTTAAAGTTGACTTGCTGGGCAGGAGGACCAGTTTACAGGCAAGTTGATCTCCTGATGGTACAATGGGGTCTTACAAAGAACCTACGGGAGTCATGGGAGCCATGGGAGGGGAGAACAGGAGGACTGCACTATAAAGCTGGACCTTCTTTCGTCGTATGTCCTTCTGAAGCTTGTCTCTTTGCAGTGGCGTAACAGGGCAGCTTAGAACCCCTAGTAATTTGGCTACCCAGTGGTCCCTCCGGCTGCAAATAGATCAGCAAACGTTTGCCAAATTTTCAAAATGGAAAACGGTCCTGTTATGAGCAAAGTCGTTCGAAAGTAAGCCCAGTACAGCAAAATGTCAATAATAGGCGTTATGGAGGTTTCTACAAGGGCCCGTTGGAAATAGAAACAAATTGAGTTGAAGAGTGGCTGAAATACAATGCCAGCAGGGCCAGCCAATGGAAAGTTTTGTTGCAAGACGCCTTTGGATTGTCGGGAAATCCATCTATCGTAAAACTTTTACTACTGAGTGGAGGAAAGGGGGCTTATGATTGGTGAAAGGCTCCACCAGGAAATGTTTGAGAATTGTGCTTCCAGGAATGGACTTTGACTGTCAAGCAATTTCTAAAGATGTTCATGTTGTTTGGAAGATAACTAAGAGCCTCTTTTCAAGCTTCAGTTCTTGCGTTCGATTTGATTCACAACTGTGATCGATTCACAAAAATATTTAGGGCCCCCTTTTAGATGGGTCCTAAAGTATTCTGTGCAAATCGACACCCATTTTCTCCATATCTAAGGAAGTACTTCATTGAAAATCGGAGTGGGCCTTTAGGACATGCGCTCACCCTTACACTGTGCATTATGCCACTGTATTTGTGCTAGATTTGAATTAGCGAATTAGCTCATGAAAGAAATACAATTCAGAGGTGTTCTTCAATTAAAAAAGAGTAGATATGGGTCGTTGTAGGGCCCTTCTGGTTATGATAGTAATACTTTAATTTATGAAAATCATCTCCTCCAACTTCGCAAAAAGGGCCCGTAATTCTTTTTCACTTCACATATCAGAGGGCCCGGGTGGCGATTGCCACTTTGCCACCCGGGCCAGACCGCGCCTGTTCTATGTGGTATGCATTATAAACTGCAATAATCAACAATTTTATAGATAGTCTCATGTACCATTTTAGCTGCTTTTGGTCCTTGCGAATGCAACACACTTGATCATTCTTGTCTACCCCCATCATCTATGTGTTGTAGTCATGCACGATCTGAGGGCAATTCACTGCAAGCTTCGCATGATTCCCTTCGGCATCTCTACAATTTCTTTCCATAGCTTCTCTCAAGTCTGCATTGTGCAAAGAAGACAGAAAAGATACAGGTCTTTCCATACGAGAAATAACAAGTTTGGGACATCAACATTTTCATCCGGTTGAAATTGACCATCAGGTTGATGAATATCTGCAATTTCTGTTTGATCCATTTCAAGTAAAGGCGGCTGAGGGCAGTGAAGATAGTCGTAAATGTGGTTCCAATTGACTCCTTTTTGCCAGATGACAACAAGCCAAAGGGCCAGGTAAAACTTTGAGATGTCGGAGTAAAGATTCTCTGACGTTTACCAACTCCGACCCTTTACCTGGCCCTAGGTGCTCTACTAGAAAAGTCGGAGAAGTGTGAACTCCCACATTTCTCAGCTCCGACTTTTTTACCTGGCCCTATATGCTCTACTAAAAAAGTCAGATATATCTCTTTGTAGTTAGTAAGGGGTTGTTCATGAGTAAGGGGTGGGTTTGAGTAGAAAAAAACTGAAAAGGCTGAAGTTGAAATGTGCAGCCTACGAGACAGAGAGTGTGTGGGTTTCCTTTGTTTCATTTACATATGGACGTGGATACTTGAATTTAGAACCTTTGAAGAGTTCTTTGGGGGGCTTAGTATCTAGAAATAGTTGAAAACCGTCATTTATGTGAGAGCAATCAGTAAAAACAATCTAACAGAGACTTGCTTTCACTATATTTTTCACTTCATCCTTGTACTGTCTGTTGAAGATTTTGAACACCTATTCTAAATGACCATTTTAAACGGTCCGTGCAGTGCAATAATTGTTTCCTGGTCCCCATTCGAGGAAACACAATAAGTGTTTACTATCTGGATCGAGTTTAAACACTTTTGAAGCATTTTGGAGGCTGTCTTCGTTTTGGCGATTGAGGGGGTCATTCAGCAAAACGAATACATATTCTAAATGACACTTATAAAAGGTCTGTCCAGTGCAGTAATTGTTTCCTGGTACCTATTTGGGGAAACACGACAAGTGTTTACTATCTGGATAGAGTTTAAACACTTTTGCAGCATTTCGGAGGCTGTCTTCGTTTTGCAGATTGAGGGGGTCATTCTGCAAAACGAAGACCAAAGTCTTTAGCACTTAATTTGCTTAGTTTACGCTTGTTCATCAAACAACTTGCCAGAGAAAGGCCTATTTGCACTGGGTGTTGAAAATGTACTCTGCATCAAATTTTTGTTGTATGCATCTTCATCTTTGTTTTCTATCTGCGGTCTTTGGTCTTTGGTCTTCGTTTTATAAACACCCTGGCATGGCTTCATAAGATTCTTTGTGAAGTGTTCCAGATTTGAAAAGCTTTGTAGAAACCAAACATGTTTTTGAGAATTGTACTGGCGAAGAGCTAGGTTAAATTCCTGTTTTGGCCAAGCGTACAGGAAAGTAAATTCCAGGGGTTGCCGGTTATTAAAGACAATGTTAACGAGGCTTATGAATATGTGGATATCATCTCCGGGTTGTATCATTCGTGCATGATGGATATTGATGAACTTTCCTCCTTCCCTGGTTGGTTACCCCATTGGTTCCTGGGAAAATAGGCCATCATATGTTGGCATGGCTGCTTTTGTGAATTCATTGTGCAATTGTAAAGATTTGCAAAAGGGAATTTTTCTTTTCTCATCTTTATAAGTTCCTTTTAAGTGACAAGAAACGTCTCTCAACTTTCTAAGTTTTTCATCTTCATAAGTCTTGAAACGATTGTTGGCAAAGGTATACGAGATTTTCAAGAGTGTCACTGAAATGCCTCTGGCAATAGCGATTACTGGATGCCCCTCGAACAAGGTATCGATGTAAAATGAATATCATACAAAATATGTGCCTTTTTGCATAAAAACAGCTCGTTCCGAGATTTCCGAGAAATCCTAGAGTTCCGTGTTTTCGAGTTGACATAGGGCATATTCGAAAACGCGGACATCTCGGAAATCTCGGATATCTCGGAACAAGATGTAAATGAATACTGTACGTTGATGTTAATGCCATGTATGCATAAATTGGAATGGTGTATGGAAAACAAAAACGTGGAAGGCTCAAACTGAGATTCGAGCACAACATAAAGAACATTGCAGGATTCAGTATTGCTACGGTAGTTAGAGAGGCACAAGGCAGGGCAATTGGAGAAGATTCTGTAGAGGTTCCAAGGCAGATCGTCTCAACGATCCAACTGTCCAATCATTTCGTGATGGCGATGCATAAATTTAAGTATTAACGAGAAGATAATTAGCTTTGAAGATAATTAGCTGTTCGTCGAAAGGTTCCCGTATTGTTTTCTTTAATTGTTTGTTAAAGTCATGCATGAGACAAGTAAGGCAAAACGCTAATTGGTATGGCTTTAATAACACTGTTACCGTACATTTGTAACATTTCTGTGTTTTCGAGTATAGCATATGTCTGCACGAAAACACAGAACTCTAGGAAATCGCGGAAACCTCGGAATGTGTGATTTCTGAGATTTCCGAGAGTTCCGAGATTTCCGAGAGTTCCGTGTTTTCGACCTGGCCGAAGGAAAGAGACAGACAATGGAAAGGTTTTTGCTGAACAAGGCACTGTTGCAGATGAACTGTCTGTAGAGCGAGGGATTAATCGTCTGCAGCAGGTGTCTAGTAGTTTTACTATTGAAGAGTGCTTTGATGGCATACATTTTGAGATTGGAGACTTCCATGCTGGTATGAAATTCTGAAAGTATTTTTGTGATTTATGCTGTAATGCTGCATGCTGTATGTAAATTAGATCTGTGAAACGAGGCACAAATCTTACTCAGAACAAGGAGACAAAGTCGTTTCAAGAATCTATTGAAAGAAGCAATTTTGAATCTTTTGCCACACAATTTGCTACAGGGAAAAAACAGGACCATCTATTTACAAGGTCTTGAGCAACATAATGCAGAGTTTATTGAATTAAAAGTTGCCAACGGAGAAGTTTACGTTGTGCAGAAAGAATACCTTAGGCCAGAAAACTGCACAAATGTAGTAGCCCCAAAAATCAGTAAGCAGATTTGGCAGCAACTAAAACAAAACATAAAAAACAGAGACAGGTGCAAAAACAGGTACTCTCAGGAAATTGAATGATTTGCTATTTCACTCCATTTTTACAGCCCAAGGGCTTATAAATTCGTTAGAAAGTCCCTAAATTTGCCACATCCAGCCATGACAATATCAAGGTCAGTAAATATTGAACATTATTTTTAAGATTCTTAAAGAAGCCATTTGACTTTTTTGCAGGCAAAGTTCGTGAAAGCCATATTGTGTACTGATGCTGGATGAAATGTCAATAAAAAAACAACTCCAATGCGACAAAAAGACGGTCCAAATTTGTTAGAAATACTGACTTTGGTGCTTTTAAAGCTGGCTAGTGTCTGAATTGCAACAAACTAAATGAATGTAAAACGAAAACGAGGCCACGTTTACAACCATGAATTTTCGCTCAGCCAAAAACTGGCCCAAAGAAGCATGGTGCAGCCGCGAGAAAAGAATTCTCACTCTTTGGTTGCAAATGTGCCACATGCTTGCATTTATTCAACATATTATTGCATTAGTTGCAAATGTGCTCCGTGGTTGCATTAATTCCACATATTATTGCATTAGCTGAAAATGTGCCCCATGGTTACATTTATTTTAGATATCATAGCATTAGTTGCAGATTTGCCCCATGGTTGCATTAATTCCACATATCATTGCTTTAGCTGCAAATGTGCCTCATGGTTGCATTCATTCCACATATTATTGCATTAGTTGCAGATTTGCCCCATGGTTGCATTAATTCCACATATTATTGCTTTAGCTGCAAATGTGCCCCATGGTTACATTTATTTTAGATATTATATCATTAGTTGCAGATTTGCCCCCTGGTTGCATTTATTCCACATATTATTGCATTAGCTGCAAATGTGCTCCGTGGTTGCATTAATTCCACATATTATAGCATTAGCTGAAAATGTGCCCCATGGTAACATTTATTTTAGATATCATATCATTAGTTGCAGATTTGCCCCATGGTTGCATTAATTCCACATATTATTGCTTTAGCTGCAAATGTGCCCCATGATTACATTTATTTTAGATATCATATCATTAGTTGCAGATTTGCCCCATGGTTGCATTAATTCCACATATTATTGCATTAGCTGCAAATGTGCCCCATGATTACATTTATTTTAGATATTATATCATTAGTTGCAGATTTGCCCCATGGTTGCATTAATTCCACATATTATTGCATTAGCTGAAAATGTGCCCCATGGTTACATTTATTTTAGATATCATATCATTAGTTGCAGATTTGCCCCATGGTTGCATTAATTCCACATATTATTGCTTTAGCTGCAAATGTGCCCCATGATTACATTTATTTTAGATATTATATCATTAGTTGCAAATGTGCCCCATGGTTGCATTTATTCCACATATTACTTGCATTAGTTGCAAATGTGCCCCATGATTACATTTATTCCACATATTATTGCTTTAGCTGCAAATGTGCCCCATGATTACATTTATTTTAGATATCATATCATTAGTTGCAGATTTGCCCCATGGTTGCATTAATTCCACATATTATTGCTTTAGCTGCAAATGTGCCCCATGATTACATTTATTTTAGATATCATATCATTAGTTGCAGATTTGCCCCCTGGTTGCATTAATTCCACATATTATTGCTTTAGCTGCAAATGTGCCCCATGGTTACATTTATTTTAGATATTATATCATTAGTTGCAGATTTGCCCCCTGGTTGCATTTATTCCACATATTATTGCATTAGCTGCAAATGTGCCCCATGATTACATTTATTTTAGATATTATATCATTAGTTGCAGATTTGCCCCCTGGTTGCATTTATTCCACATATTATTGCATTAGTTGCAAATGTGCTCCGTGGTTGCATTAATTCCACATATTATTGCATTAGCTGAAAATGTGCCCCATGGTAACATTTATTTTAGATATCATATCATTAGTTGCAGATTTGCCCCCTGGTTGCATTTATTCCACATATTATTGCTTTAGCTGCAAATGTGCCCCATGATTACATTTATTTTAGATATTATATCATTAGTTGCAGATTTGCCCCCTGGTTGCATTAATTCCACATATTATTGCATTAGCTGAAAATGTGCCCCATGGTAACATTTATTTTAGATATCATATCATTAGTTGCAGATTTGCCCCCTGGTTGCATTTATTCCACATATTATTGCTTTAGCTGCAAATGTGCCCCATGGTAACATTTATTTTAGATATTATATCATTAGTTGCAGATTTGCCCCATGGTTGCATTAATTCCACATATTATTGCATTAGCTGCAAATGTGCCCCATGATTACATTTATTTTAGATGTTATATCATTAGTTGCAGATTTGCCCCATGGTTGCATTAATTCCACATATTATTGCTTTAGCTGCAAATGTGCCCCATGGTAACATTTATTTTAGATATTATATCATTAGTTGCAGATTTGCCCCCTGGTTGCATTAATTCCACATATTATTGCTTTAGCTGCAAATGTGCCCCATGGTTACATTTATTTTAGATATTATATCATTAGTTGCAGATTTGCCCCCTGGTTGCATTTATTCCACATATTATTGCATTAGCTGCAAATGTGCCCCATGATTACATTTATTTTAGATATTATATCATTAGTTGCAGATTTGCCCCCTGGTTGCATTTATTCCACATATTATTCCATTAGTTGCAAATGTGCTCCGTTGTTGCATTAATTCCACATATTATTGCATTAGCTGAAAATGTGCCCCATGGTAACATTTATTTTAGATATCATATCATTAGTTGCAGATTTGCCCCCTGGTTGCATTTATTCCACATATTAGTGCTTTAGCTGCAAATGTGCCCCATGATTACATTTATTTTAGATATTATATCATTAGTTGCAGATTTGCCCCCTGGTTGCATTAATTCCACATATTATTGCATTAGCTGAAAATGTGCCCCATGGTAACATTTATTTTAGATATCATATCATTAGTTGCAGATTTGCCCCCTGGTTGCATTTATTCCACATATTATTGCTTTAGCTGCAAATGTGCCCCATGATTACATTTATTTTAGATATTATATCATTAGTTGCAGATTTGCCCCCTGGTTGCATTAATTCCACATATTATTGCATTAGCTGAAAATGTGCCCCATGGTAACATTTATTTTAGATATTATATCATTAGTTGCAGATTTGCCCCATGGTTGCATTAATTCCACATATTATTGCATTAGCTGCAAATGTGCCCCATGATTACATTTATTTTAGATATTATGTCATTTGTTGCAGATTTGCCCCATGGTTGCATTAATTCCACATATTATTGCTTTAGCTGCAAATGTGCCCCATGGTAACATTTATTTTAGATATTATATCATTAGTTGCAGATTTGCCCCATGGTTGCATTAATTCCACATATTATTGCTTTAGCTGCAAATGTGCCCCATGATTACATTTATTTTAGATATTATATCATTAGTTGCAGATTTGCCCCATGGTTGCATTAATTCCACATATTATTGCTTTAGCTGCAAATGTGCCCCATGATTACATTTATTTTAGATATCATATCATTAGTTGCAGATTTGCCCCATGGTTGCATTAATTCCACATATTATTGCTTTAGCTGCAAATGTGCCCCATGATTACATTTATTTTAGATATTATATCATTAGTTGCAGATTTGCCCCATGGTTGCATTAATTCCACATATTATTGCTTTAGCTGCAAATGTGCCCCATGATTACATTTATTTTAGATATTATATCATTAGTTGCAGATTTGCCCCATGGTTGCATTAATTCCACATATTATTGCTTTAGCTGCAAATGTGCCCCATGATTACATTTATTTTAGATATCATATCATTAGTTGCAGATTTGCCCCATGGTTGCATTAATTCCACATATTATTGCATTAGCTGCAAATGTGCCCCATGATTACATTTATTTTAGATATCATATCATTAGTTGCAGATTTGCCCCCTGGTTGCATTAATTCCACATATTATTGCTTTAGCTGCAAATGTGCCCCATGGTTACATTTATTTTAGATATTATATCATTAGTTGCAGATTTGCCCCCTGGTTGCATTTATTCCACATATTATTGCATTAGCTGCAAATGTGCCCCATGATTACATTTATTTTAGATATTATATCATTAGTTGCAGATTTGCCCCCTGGTTGCATTTATTCCACATATCATTGCATTAGTTGCAAATGTGCTCCGTGGTTGCATTAATTCCACATATTATTGCATTAGCTGAAAATGTGCCCCATGGTAACATTTATTTTAGATATCATATCATTAGTTGCAGATTTGCCCCCTGGTTGCATTTATTCCACATATTATTGCTTTAGCTGCAAATGTGCCCCATGATTACATTTATTTTAGATATTATATCATTAGTTGCAGATTTGCCCCCTGGTTGCATTAATTCCACATATTATTGCATTAGCTGAAAATGTGCCCCATGGTAACATTTATTTTAGATATCATATCATTAGTTGCAGATTTGCCCCCTGGTTGCATTTATTCCACATATTATTGCTTTAGCTGCAAATGTGCCCCATGATTACATTTATTTTAGATATTATATCATTAGTTGCAGATTTGCCCCCTGGTTGCATTAATTCCACTTATTATTGCATTAGCTGAAAATGTGCCCCATGGTAACATTTATTTTAGATATTATATCATTAGTTGCAGATTTGCCCCATGGTTGCATTAGTTCCACATATTATTGCATTAGCTGCAAATGTGCCCCATGATTACATTTATTTTAGATATTATATCATTAGTTGCAGATTTGCCCCATGGTTGCATTAATTCCACATATTATTGCTTTAGCTGCAAATGTGCCCCATGGTAACATTTATTTTAGATATTATATCATTAGTTGCAGATTTGCCCCCTGGTTGCATTAATTCCACATATTATTGCTTTAGCTGCAAATGTGCCCCATGGTTACATTTATTTTAGATATTATATCATTAGTTGCAGATTTGCCCCCTGGTTGCATTTATTCCACATATTATTGCATTAGCTGCAAATGTGCCCCATGATTACATTTATTTTAGATATTATATCATTAGTTGCAGATTTGCCCCCTGGTTGCATTTATTCCACATATTATTCCATTAGTTGCAAATGTGCTCCGTTGTTGCATTAATTCCACATATTATTGCATTAGCTGAAAATGTGCCCCATGGTAACATTTATTTTAGATATCATATCATTAGTTGCAGATTTGCCCCCTGGTTGCATTTATTCCACATATTATTGCTTTAGCTGCAAATGTGCCCCATGATTACATTTATTTTAGATATTATATCATTAGTTGCAGATTTGCCCCCTGGTTGCATTAATTCCACATATTATTGCATTAGCTGAAAATGTGCCCCATGGTAACATTTATTTTAGATATCATATCATTAGTTGCAGATTTGCCCCCTGGTTGCATTTATTCCACATATTATTGCTTTAGCTGCAAATGTGCCCCATGATTACATTTATTTTAGATATTATATCATTAGTTGCAGATTTGCCCCCTGGTTGCATTAATTCCACATATTATTGCATTAGCTGAAAATGTGCCCCATGGTAACATTTATTTTAGATATTATATCATTAGTTGCAGATTTGCCCCATGGTTGCATTAATTCCACATATTATTGCATTAGCTGCAAATGTGCCCCATGATTACATTTATTTTAGATATTATGTCATTTGTTGCAGATTTGCCCCATGGTTGCATTAATTCCACATATTATTGCTTCAGCTGCAAATGTGCCCCATGGTAACATTTATTTTAGATATTATATCATTAGTTGCAGATTTGCCCCATGGTTGCATTAATTCCACATATTATTGCTTTAGCTGCAAATGTGCCCCATGATTACATTTATTTTAGATATTATATCATTAGTTGCAGATTTGCCCCATGGTTGCATTAATTCCACATATTATTGCTTTAGCTGCAAATGTGCCCCATGATTACATTTATTTTAGATATCATATCATTAGTTGCAGATTTGCCCCATGGTTGCATTAATTCCACATATTATTGCTTTAGCTGCAAATGTGCCCCATGATTACATTTATTTTAGATATTATATCATTAGTTGCAGATTTGCCCCATGGTTGCATTAATTCCACATATTATTGCTTTAGCTGCAAATGTGCCCCATGATTACATTTATTTTAGATATTATATCATTAGTTGCAGATTTGCCCCATGGTTGCATTAATTCCACATATTATTGCTTTAGCTGCAAATGTGCCCCATGATTACATTTATTTTAGATATCATATCATTAGTTGCAGATTTGCCCCATGGTTGCATTAATTCCACATATTATTGCTTTAGCTGCAAATGTGCCCCATGATTACATTTATTTTAGATATTATATCATTAGTTGCAGATTTGCCCCATGGTTGCATTAATTCCACATATTATTGCTTTAGCTGCAAATGTGCCCCATGATTACATTTATTTTAGATATTATATCATTAGTTGCAGATTTGCCCCATGGTTGCATTAATTCCACATATTATTGCTTTAGCTGCAAATGTGCCCCATGATTACATTTATTTTAGATATCATATCATTAGTTGCAGATTTGCCCCATGGTTGCATTAATTCCACATATTATTGCATTAGCTGCAAATGTGCCCCATGATTACATTTATTTTAGATATCATATCATTAGTTGCAGATTTGCCCCCTGGTTGCATTAATTCCACATATTATTGCTTTAGCTGCAAATGTGCCCCATGGTTACATTTATTTTAGATATTATATCATTAGTTGCAGATTTGCCCCCTGGTTGCATTTATTCCACATATTATTGCATTAGCTGCAAATGTGCCCCATGATTACATTTATTTTAGATATTATATCATTAGTTGCAGATTTGCCCCCTGGTTGCATTTATTCCACATATCATTGCATTAGTTGCAAATGTGCTCCGTGGTTGCATTAATTCCACATATTATTGCATTAGCTGAAAATGTGCCCCATGGTAACATTTATTTTAGATATCATATCATTAGTTGCAGATTTGCCCCCTGGTTGCATTTATTCCACATATTATTGCTTTAGCTGCAAATGTGCCCCATGATTACATTTATTTTAGATATTATATCATTAGTTGCAGATTTGCCCCCTGGTTGCATTAATTCCACATATTATTGCATTAGCTGAAAATGTGCCCCATGGTAACATTTATTTTAGATATCATATCATTAGTTGCAGATTTGCCCCCTGGTTGCATTTATTCCACATATTATTGCTTTAGCTGCAAATGTGCCCCATGATTACATTTATTTTAGATATTATATCATTAGTTGCAGATTTGCCCCCTGGTTGCATTAATTCCACTTATTATTGCATTAGCTGAAAATGTGCCCCATGGTAACATTTATTTTAGATATTATATCATTAGTTGCAGATTTGCCCCATGGTTGCATTAGTTCCACATATTATTGCATTAGCTGCAAATGTGCCCCATGATTACATTTATTTTAGATATTATATCATTAGTTGCAGATTTGCCCCATGGTTGCATTAATTCCACATATTATTGCTTTAGCTGCAAATGTGCCCCATGGTAACATTTATTTTAGATATTATATCATTAGTTGCAGATTTGCCCCATGGTTGCATTAATTCCACATATTATTGCTTTAGCTGCAAATGTGCCCCATGATTACATTTATTTTAGATATTATATCATTAGTTGCAGATTTGCCCCATGGTTGCATTAATTCCACATATTATTGCTTTAGCTGCAAATGTGCCCCATGATTACATTTATTTTAGATATTATATCATTAGTTGCAGATTTGCCCCATGGTTGCATTAATTCCACATATTATTGCTTTAGCTGCAAATGTGCCCCATGATTACATTTATTTTAGATCTTATATCATTAGTTGCAGATTTGCCCCATGGTTGCATTAATTCCACATATTATTGCTTTAGCTGCAAATGTGCCCCATGATTACATTTATTTTAGATATTATATCATTAGTTGCAGATTTGCCCCATGGTTGCATTAATTCCACATATTATTGCTTTAGCTGCAAATGTGCCCCATGATTACATTTATTTTAGATATTATATCATTAGTTGCAGATTTGCCCCATGGTTGCATTAATTCCACATATTATTGCTTTAGCTGCAAATATGCCCCATGATTACATTTATTTTAGATATTATATCATTAGTTGCAGATTTGCCCCATGGTTGCATTAATTCCACATATTATTGCTTTAGCTGCAAATGTGCCCCATGGTTACATTTATTTTAGATATCATATCATTAGTTGCAGATTTGCCCCCTGGTTGCATTAATTCCACATATTATTGCATTAGCTGCAAATGTGCCCCATGATTACATTTATTTTAGATATTATATCATTAGTTGCAGATTTGCCCCATGGTTGCATTAATTCCACATATTATTGCTTTAGCTGCAAATGTGCCCCATGATTACATTTATTTTAGATATCATATCATTAGTTGCAGATTTGCCCCATGGTTGCATTAATGCCACATATTATTGCTTTAGCTGCAAATGTGCCCCATGATTACATTTATTTTAGATATTATATCATTAGTTGCAGATTTGCCCCATGGTTGCATTAATTCCACATATTATTGCTTTAGCTGCAAATGTGCCCCATGATTACATTTATTTTAGATATTATATCATTAGTTGCAGATTTGCCCCATGGTTGCATTAATTCCACATATTATTGCTTTAGCTGCAAATGTGCCCCATGATTACATTTATTTTAGATATCATATCATTAGTTGCAGATTTGCCCCATGGTTGCATTAATTCCACATATTATTGCTTTAGCTGCAAATGTGCCCCATGATTACATTTATTTTAGATATTATATCATTAGTTGCAGATTTGCCCCATGGTTGCATTAATTCCTCATATTATTGCATTAGCTGCAAATGTGCCCCATGATTACATTTATTTTAGATATTATATCATTAGTTGCAGATTTGCCCCATGGTTGCATTAATTCCACATATTATTGCATTAGCTGCAAATGTGCCCCATGATTACATTTATTTTAGATATTATATCATTAGTTGCAGATTTGCCCCATGGTTGCATTAATTCCACATATTATTGCATTAGCTGCAAATGTGCCCCATGATTACATTTATTTTAGATATTATATCATTAGTTGCAGATTTGCCCCATAGTTGCATTTATTCCACATATTATTGCATTAGCTGCAAATGTGCCCCATGATTACATTTATTTTAGATATTATATCATTCGTTGCAGATTTGCCCCATGGTTGCATTTATTCCACATATTATTGCTTTAGCTGCAAATGTGCCCCATGATTACATTTATTTTAGATATTATATCATTAGTTGCAGATTTGCCCCATGGTTGCATTAATTACACATATTATTGCTTTAGCTGCAAATGTGCCCCATGATTACATTTATTTTAGATATCATATCATTAGTTGCAAATGTGCCCCATGGTTGCATTTATTCCACATATTACTTGCATTAGTTGCAAAGGTGCGCCATAGTTGCATTTATTACACATGTTATATCATTGGTTGCAAATGTGCCTCATGGTTGCATTCATTCCACATATTATTGCATTAGTTGCAAATGTGCTCCAAGGTTGCTTTTATTCCACATATTATTGCATTAGTTGCAAATGTGCCCCATGGTTGCATTTATTCCACATATTACTTGCATTAGTTGCAAATGTGCGCCATAGTTGCATTTATTACACATGTTATATCATTAGTTGCAAATGTGCCCCATGGTTGCATTTATTCCACATATTATTGCATTAGTTGCAAATGTGCCCCATGGTTGCATTTATTCCACATATTACTTGCATTAGTTGCAAATGTGCGCCATAGTTGCATTTATTACACATGTTATATCATTGGTTGCAAATGTGCCTCATGGTTGCATTCATTCCACACATTATTGCATTAGTTGCAAATGTGCTCCAAGGTTGCTTTTATTCCACACATTATTGCATTAGTTGCAAATGTGCCCCATGGTTGCATTTATTCCACATATTACTTGCATTAGTTGCAAATGTGCGCCATAGTTGCATTTATTACACATGTTATATCATTAGTTGCAAAAGTACCCCATGGTTGCTTTTATTCCACACATTATTGCATTAGTTGCAAATGTGCCCCATGGTTGCATTTATTCCACATATTACTTGCATTAGTTGCAAATGTGCGCCATAGTTGCATTTATTACACATGTTATATCATTAGTTGCAAATGTGCCCCATGGTTGCATTTATGCCACATATTACTTGCATTAGTTGCAAATGTGCCCCATGGTTGCATTTATTCAACATATTACTTGCATTAGTTGCAAATGTGCGCCATAGTTGCATTTATTACACATGTTATATCATTAGTTGCAAAAGTACCCCATGGTTGCATTTATTCCACCTATTATATCATTAGTTGCAAAAGTGCCCCATGGTTGCATTTATTCCACCTATTATGTCATTAGTTGCAAATGTGCCCCATGGTTGCATTTATTCAACATATTACTTGCATTAGTTGCAAATGTGCGCCATAGTTGCATTTATTACACATGTTATATCATTAGTTGCAAAAGTACCCCATGGTTGCATTTATTCCACATATTACTTGCATTAGTTGCAAATGTGCGCCATAGTTGCATTTATTACACATGTTATATCATTAGTTGCAAAAGTACCCCATGGTTGCATTTATTCCACCTATTATATCATTAGTTGCAAAAGTGCCCCATGGTTTCATTTATTCCACATATTATATCATTAGTTGCAAAAGTGCCCCATGGTTGCATTTATTCCACATATTACTTGCATTAGTTGCAAATGTGCGCCATAGTTGCATTTATTACACATGTTATATCATTAGTTGCAAAAGTACCCCATGGTTGCATTCATTCCACATATTACTGCATTAGTTGCAAATGTGCTCCAAGGTTGCTTTTATTTCACACATTATTGCATTAGTTGCAAATGTGCCCCATGGTTGCATTTATTCCACATATTACTTGCATTAGTTGCAAATGTGCGCCATAGTTGCATTTATTACACATGTTATATCATTAGTTGCAAAAGTACCCCATGGTTGCATTCATTCCACATATTACTGCATTAGTTGCAAAAGTGCCCCATGGTTGCATTTATTCCACATATTACTTGCATTAGTTGCAAATGTGCGCCATAGTTGCATTTATTACACATGTTATATCATTAGTTGCAAAAGTGCCCCATGGTTGCATTTATTCCACATATTACTTGCATTAGTTGCAAATGTGCGCCATAGTTGCATTTATTACACATGTTATATCATTAGTTGCAAAAGTACCCCATGGTTGCATTCATTCCACATATTACTGCATTAGTTGCAAATGTGCCCCATGGTTGCATTTATTCCACATATTACTTGCATTAGTTGCAAATGTGCGCCATAGTTGCATTTATTACACATGTTATATCATTAGTTGCAAAAGTACCCCATGGTTGCATTTATTCCACCTATTATATCATTAGTTGCAAAAGTGCCCCATGGTTTCATTTATTCCACATATTATATCATTAGTTGCAAAAGTGCCCCATGGTTGCATTTATTCCACACATTACTTGCATTAGTTGCAAATGTGCGCCATAGTTGCATTTATTACACATGTTATATCATTAGTTGCAAAAGTACCCCATGGTTGCATTTATTCCACCTATTATATCATTAGTTGCAAAAGTACCCCATGGTTGCTTTTATTCCACACATTATTGCATTAGTTGCAAATGTGGTCCAAGGTTGCATTTATTCCACATATTACTTGCATTAGTTGCAAATGTGCGCCATAGTTGCATTTATTACACATGTTATATCATTAGTTGCAAAAGTACCCCATGGTTGCATTTATTCCACCTATTATATCATTAGTTGCAAAAGTACCCCATGGTTGCTTTTATTCCACACATTATTGCATTAGTTGCAAATGTGCCCCATGGTCGCATTTATTCCACATATTACTTGCATTAGTTGCAAATGTGCGCCATAGTTGCATTTATTACACATGTTATATCATTAGTTGCAAAAGTGCCCCATGGTTGCATTTATTCCACATATTACTTGCATTAGTTGCAAATGTGCGCCATAGTTGCATTTATTACACATGTTATATCATTAGTTGCAAAAGTGCCCCATGGTTGCATTTATTCCACATATTACTTGCATTAGTTGCAAATGTGCGCCATAGTTGCATTTATTACACATGTTATATCATTAGTTGCAAAAGTGCCCCATGGTTGCATTTATTCCACATATTACTTGCATTAGTTGCAAATGTGCGCAATAGTTGCATTTATTACACTTGTTATATCATTAGTTGCAAAAGTGCCCCATGGTTGCATTTATTCCACATATTACTTGCATTAGTTGCAAATGTGCGCCATAGTTGCATTTATTACACATGTTATATCATTAGTTGCAAAAGTACCCCATGGTTGCATTTATTACACATGTTCTATCATTAGTTGCAAATGTGCTCCAAGGTTGCTTTTATTCCACACATTATTGCATTAGTTGCAAAAGTGCCCCATGGTTGCATTTATTCCACATATTACTTGCATTAGTTGCAAATGTGCGCCATAGTTGCATTTATTACACATGTTATATCATTAGTTGCAAATGTGCCCCATGGTTGCATTTATTCCACATATTACTTGCATTAGTTGCAAATGTGCCCCATGGTTGCATTTATTCCACCTATTACTTGCATTAGTTGCAAATGTGCGCCATAGTTGCATTTATTACACATGTTATATCATTAGTTGCAAAAGTACCCCATGGTTGCATTTATTCCACATATTATTGCATTAGTTGCAAATGTGCCCCATGGTTGCATTTATTCCACATATTACTTGTATTAGTTGCAAATGTGCGCCATAGTTGCATTTATTACACATGTTATATCATTAGTTGCAAAAGTACCCCATGGTTGCATTCATTCCACATATTACTGCATTAGTTGCAAATGTGCTCCAAGGTTGCTTTTATTCCACACATTATTGCATTGGTTGCAAATGTGCCCCATGGTTGCATTTATTCCACATATTACTGCATTAGTTGCAAATGTGCTCCAAGGTTGCTTTTATTCCACACATTATTGCATTAGTTGCAAATGTGCCCCATGGTTGCATTTATTCCACATATTACTTGCATTAGTTGCAAATGTGCGCCATAGTTGCATTTATTACACATGTTATATCATTAGTTGCAAAAGTACCCCGTGGTTGCTTTTATTTTACACATTATTGCATTAGTTGCAAATGTGCCCCATGGTTGCATTTATTCCACATGTTATATCATTAGTTGCAAAAGTACCCCATGGTTGCATTTATTACACATGTTATATCATTAGTTGCAAATGTGCTCCAAGGTTGCTTTTATTCTACACATTATTGCATTAGTTGCAAATGTGCCCCATGGTTGCATTTATTCCACATATTACTTGCATTAGTTGCAAATGTGCGCCATAGTTGCATTTATTACACATGTTATATCATTAGTTGCAAAAGTACCCCATGGTTGCATTTATTCCACCTATTATATCATTAGTCGCAAATGTGCCCCATGGTTGCATTTATTCCACATATTACTTGCATTAGTTGCAAATGTGCGCCATAGTTGCATTTATTACACATGTTATATCATTAGTTGCAAAAGTACCCCATGGTTGCATTTATTACACATGTTATATCATTAGTTGCAAATGTGCTCCAAGGTTGCTTTTATTCCACACATTATTGCATTAGTTGCAAAAGTGCCCCATGGTTGCATTTATTCCACATATTACTTGCATTAGTTGCAAATGTGCGCCATAGTTGCATTTATTACACATGTTATATCATTAGTTGCAAAAGTACCCCATGGTTGCATTTATTACACATGTTATATCATTAGTTGCAAATGTGCTCCAAGGTTGCTTTTATTCCACACATTATTGCATTAGTTGCAAATGTGCCCCATGGTTGCATTTATTCCACATATTACTTGCATTAGTTGCAAATGTGCGCCATAGTTGCATTTATTACACATGTTATATCATTAGTTGCAAAAGTACCCCATGGTTGCATTTATTCCACCTATTATATCATTAGTCGCAAATGTGCCCCATGGTTGCATTTATTCCACATATTACTTGCATTAGTTGCAAATGTGCGCCATAGTTGCATTTATTACACATGTTATATCATTAGTTGCAAAAGTACCCCATGGTTGCATTCATTCCACCTATTATATCATTTGTTGCAAATGTGCTCCATGGGTGCATTTATTCAACATATTATATCATTTGTTGCATATGTTCCCCATGGTGGCAGACTCCATAATTGCATATATGTGCTTAACCATGCATTGCTATTTGAATACAATAAATAACAACCATCAGGTGAAAAGGAAGCCACAAGTTGCGCGAAATTGTCTTGGTCAGAATTTTTAATTCTTTGTTGGGTATTACAACAGCACCTCTCTCCCATAAGCTGTCACCATTGTATATAGCAGATGAAAGGAGTATCTTTTCCTGCTCTTCCTTGTAAAACTTTATAGTGTTTGCCATTTCCAACTTTAGACACACTATCTCTTCTTCACCACATGTTAATCAGCAATAGAGATGAATTACCCGATGTTTGACATCTGCAGGAACACTCGCATTTTCTTGATGTGATATGTTTGAATACATGTTGGAAGTACAGTCTTTAGCTATTTCCACATCAATTTCTTTCCTGTGGAGTTCTTTTATTTCCTTTGAAGGATACTTCACTTTCTGATTGAGTGGACCCAAAACGTCATTGATGCTTTTGCTTTTCTTGCCAATGCTTATGGCTAGGGTTTTTGCAAGTTTTTGACCATCTGATAGAGAAGATTGACAAAAGTATTTTAAAGGAAATAATCTAAGTTTTGGTGGTGGGTAAGTAAAGCATTTAAAGAAATACTGTACACTATGAATGCAAACAGAAGGCTACATTCAATTTTAGAATAATTTGCAGTGCATTACTATAATAAGCATTACAAAAGCTACAATTGGAACATAATATCACCAGCATGTCTATGACTAGTTGTATTGCAGTAAGTTTGCTTGCCATTTTGTCATCAAAATTGATTATTAAAATAGCTACGAGATTGTAGCATTTTTCCTTTATTTTTGGGTAATTTTCAAGAAGGTAAATTTATAAGATTTAAACAATTTTGAAAAAAGCTAAAAATGCATGATCAATTGACCTAAGAGACTATTATTTTGACCCAGGAAACCTTAACATGTTTTTGCTTTATTTACACTTATTTCTTGTGTCATATTACTTGAACGGTAGTTGAGTAATGTCAAAAAATTGGAAAAGCCTCAAAAAGCCTTTTCATGAGGCAACAGGTAGTGAACATGAAGATTATTATAAAACCTTTAAGAAACTCATAAGAAACTCCAAGTACTCAAATTTTGGTAATTTTAAGAAAAATACAGTACTGGCCCAGGTTCTTAGTTTCTTACAAAAAATACATGTCGATTTGAAGCAACTTGGAAGATTTGATGATATATTTTAAAAATCTGAAAATTGGGTTAAGTGCTATTGGGAAATTTTATACTGTCTCAGCATTATTAAGAAACGCCTTGACATGTCTCCATGGGAATTCGACATTAAGATTTTTTGAATTGGACCCTCCAGACATAAATAACTATTTTTTGTAAATATTTTGAACAGATTCATAGCAGATCCCAAGCAAATTCTTATGACAAAATTCAGTAAACCAAACTTATGGCAAAATATGTATAAAAATTATCTCAATGCAGTATCTAAAGTTCTCTTAATCCAAAATCTATTTCTTGAATAAACCCATCATCAATTCATTTTGTTTTCTAATTTCCTCAATGATTTGTTGCTGCTGTAACAGTTGTTGCTGCAGGAGTAACACCATAGTATTTTCTCTTTCCTCTCTTCCTTGCAGCTCATTCTTTCTGTCTTCATATTCCTTTTCTCTCAAGGCTTTCTCCCTTTCTTTTATTTCTAACGCTCTTTCCTCCAACTCAATTTCCTTCTTTCTCACATCAAGTTCCTTTTGGTTTTTTTCTCTCAAATACTCCACAACATCAGGTTGCGGACTCATTCTTTGCTTTTTTCCTGCTTTCTCTGCATTGCTTTCTCTCTCTCTTGTTTCGCTCAATCTTTCTATAGACCTCTTTCTCACACTCTCTGCCGTTGCTTTCTCCATCTCAACATTCTTTCCTTTGCCTTCATCTACTTTCCCTTGTTCTTCCTCTGCTGCTTGACTCTTTCCAACTATTTCCGTTTTCAAAAGTTCAACAAGTGCGAAGAGACCAAGATAAGTTTGTTCTTTATTCAATTATCTTTGTATTTGATGTTTAATTTTTACCTTGAACCCCCTCTGACAAGATCCCCAGCAACTTTTCGGTAACCAGTTGGAGCCAAATTTGTTGGCTTGGCTGCTGCAGCGTGGCAACCATGCGCAGCGACTTTTGTTTTTTTATTGTAGGGAAACCAGAATGGAGGGGAATTCCCTCAAAGTTAGCAAAGGAAGGCTGTTCCGATGAATGTCGCAACGATTTTTCAACATTTTTTCAAGGAAAACAATTCTATTAAAGTTTCTGAATGATTATTAAGCAATTACTTGTCCATTTACATTCTTTCTGGTCAACTGCAGGCAGTGTGGTCTGTTATCATTTTGCAGATTCTGTTGTCACGCTTCGCAAAAACTGGTAAGATCAACTTTAAAAAAATTCTTTTAAAATTCTGTGTTGCGTTAGGAAAAGGCATTTAAGGGGCGATTTGTAGAGAATTTAACGCTGAATCTGAAACTTTTTTCGGTTTATACATATCTTTTACAGAACACAAGTTATATTAGAATGTATAGCGCGAGGTAGCAAAACGGGCCTAAATGGACTTGACTTCCTGGTTGTAACAGCTGTGTTGGAGATGTCGGAGCAAAAATTCTCCGATGTTACTCATCTCCGACTTTTTTACCTGGTCCTATGTGCTCTACTAAAAAGTCGGAGATATCATATCTCTGACGTTTCTCAACTCTGACTTTTTACCTGGCCCCATATGCTCTACTAAAAAAGTCGGAGATATCTTATCGGAAGTTTTGACCTGGCCCTTTCTTCACTTTGGATCTAGTTATTAGTAAAATTAGATGTCATAGTTAATCACTATTCATTACGGACAGTAAATGTAGCTCTTTGAACAAATACAATGATGATACCTAAAGAAAACTTAGTCATATCATAGTCAATTCTAGTCAGATCTCAGGATTTCTGTTGACATACTTGTCACACTCCAGTGTCCTAGGGTTATGTTATCTCTAGTAAATGCTTAGATCTGTACCTTTTGTTTGAAACACGTTTCAACTGACTATTCTAGCATAAGCTCCGCGCAATTTCTGATAAGAAACTAACAAAATGCTTCAGTCAGTACTGGTTCAGCTAAACTTGTTAGATTTTTAGTACTCAGAGTTTCTTACGAGTCTCTTAAATGTTCTATAACAGTCTTCATGTTCAGTATCTGTTCCCTTGTGAGCACTTCAAGGCAAAATTGTTTCAGCCTAGCACCCAGGGTGATCTGACAAAAAGTCTTTCGCAAACTCCGTGAACCCAAACACAGTTATTCTGAGCAAGTCCCAAGTCTGCCATGAAATGAAGCGTCTCTCACCAGAATCACATGGCTTAAAATCATTGCCAGCTGACAAACTTTCCCACCAACTCTTGAAATACTGAAAACCAGCTTTTATGTTAAACAAAATGTCCATGTCGTCTTGGCTTAACTTGTTGTTGCTGAGAAATCCTCTCTCAAACAGTTTGTTGCATGCACTAAGATACTGATGAACCAGCATCACTGACTCCGAGCCTTCTGTTTGTGCTTTCTCTCCCTCTGGGTTTGCATGTTCATATAATTCGGACAACACATTATCTTGCTGCAATAAGAATGGAGAAATGTCGACTAACAGGCCAATCATACATATCGAGATCTCACTTGAGTTTCAGATTTGTAGTGTTTGCATACAGTAGTTTGAATAGTAATTAGAAGGTATAGTTGGATGTAGATATAACTTGTATTGTAGTACTTCAGATAAATGTAAAAAAAATTATACATAGAAAAGTTTTTCGCCCTGGCTAGAATTTCAGCCCTGCTTACCAAGGTGAAACTGGCATCCAATGATAGCAAAGATAAAATAAGGAACTAACTTCCTTATTTTATCTTGATGTAAATAAGTTCCTTATTTTATCTTGATGATACGCAATCAAGCTGCAATTATCTACTGAAATCACGCCTAAAGTTTTCAAGTTCCAAAACTTCAAAATGGCTTTCAAATCACTAGATCGCCAGGCTTAGCTTGTGAATTTTTAGCCATCCTCAATAGTCGGCCCCTAAGATCAAGATACTTATTATATCTTGCCAAGATGTTACGAAAATATGCAAAAAATACTATCTTATCTTATAATGAAAACAATGAGTGAATTCTTTAACATTTTGCAGACTTTATTCTTCTGTCAAGTTACCTCAAATAATGATGCGCCAAAGTATATACATGTTTTGAAATGATTGGAGTGACTTCAACAATACAACAGAATCAGGTTCTGATTTATGTAGTTTCCACAACTTAATGGATCATTTGCTCAGCTTTTAACTATAAAACTTCTACATATGATTGCAACTCAAATTACCTGCATAATCTTGGCTGGTGCAACATTTAACTTTGTCCATGCATCACGTTCTATATAAGATGGCAAGAGTTTTGGAACCCTCCTTGAAACTCCCATCTTCAATCTTTCGCACTCTTGAAGCCACATATTAACGATGGCATTCCATCCAAATGTTGCTCCATCCTTTGACAGTCTGAATTTTTTCGTTCCACCATTTCTTGATGCAAACAAGGCATTTCTTTGATTTTTCAGCTGAAATAAAGGTCAGAAAATGGTAACAACCCTTGATTAAATATGAGAGTAGAAGTGATAAAACTCTGTCTGAAGTACAAATGAGGGTAGAAATGATAAACTCTGTCTGGTCCAGAAGTACAAACAAGAGTAGAAAAGATAAAACTCTGTCTGAAGTACAAATGAGGCTAGAAATGATAAAGCTCTGTCTAAAGTACAAAGGAGGGTAGAAATGATACAACACTGTCTGAAGTACAAATGAGGCTAGAAATGATAAAACTCTGTCTGAAGTACAAACGAGGGTAGAAATGATACAACACTGTCTGAAGTACAAACGAGGGTAGAAACAATAAAACTCTGTCTGAAGTACAAATGAGGTTAGAAACGATAAAACTCTGTCTGGTCCAGAAGTACAAACGAGGGTAGAAATGATCAAACTCTGTCTGCAGTACAAACAAGCGTAGAAATGATAAAACTCTGTCTGAAGTACAAATGAGGCTAGACATGATAAAACTCTGTCTGGTCCAGAAGTACAAATGAGGGTAGAAATGATAAAACTCTGTCTGAAGTACAAATGAGGCTAGAAACGATAAAATTCTGTCTGAAGTACAAATGAGGGTAGAAATGATCAGACTCTGTCTGAAGTACAAACGAGGGTAGAAATGATAAACTCTGTCTGGTCCAGAAGTACAAACGAGGGTAGAAATGATAAAACTCTGTCTGCAGTACAAACAAGCGTAGAAATGATAAAACTCTGTCTGCAGTACAAACAAGCGTAGAAATGATAAAACTCTGTCTGAAGTACAAACAAGCGTAGAAATGATAAAACTCTGTCTGAAGTACAAATGAGGGTAGAAACGATAAAACTCTGTCTGAAGTACAAATGAGGGTAAAAATGATAAATCTCTGTCTGAAGTACAAATGAGTCCTCAATCTCTGCTTTTGTCCCGACCTCGTTTGCATTTTATTGGGCGTTGGTGCAGTTTGGTTTTGGTTTGTTTCAAAGGAAGGAAGAAAGAAGTGGCGGGAAAAGCAAAAAAACATGGACGACCCTCACAGACAGAAACGTGGGATTATACCAGAAACGCAAATTGCTTTGATGGGGCTGGATGATTTTTATTCGAATAAAGACACACGTACGGAAGGGGCATCTACTGGAAGATGTGAATTTGTGCTGGACTCCGAGGACGACGAAAGCAATGACCACATTGCAGATCAAACTGAGAAGAAAGATGACCTGATGGATGATTCCGACTTTTGGGAAAACGGTCAACGCTTTCCAGAAGATGAAATGGACACGGAGGACAGAGCAGAAGAAGTTGTACCGAAGGTTGCAATATTTGTTTGCCGCGCGTGCAATAAAGAGTTTAAAAGAAAGGACAATATGAGACGGCATGAACAGTCACTCCATAGGCCTAATGGAGAGAAACACCAATGCGGCCAATGTGGAAAAGTTTTTGGGAACCTCTCAACAATGAAAGTCCACTGCAAACGAGTACACGAGGCTAAGGCCGCTTCTTGTATCCACAAAGGATGTAATAAGAAGTACAAAAATGAATATGGTCTGAGAGAGCACATCAAAAAGGCCCATCCTGATGTCAACAACACACGTCAAAAGAACATCTGTGAAGAGTGTGGCAAATGCTTCTCCCACAGACACCTATTGGAAGGACATTATGCAGTTCATTCTGGTGTTTCCAGATTCAAATGCTCTGTATGTAGCAAAGCCTTCAAGTACGTCCACAACATGAAAGCTCACTTGAAAAAGCATACTGCAGACAAAGCTACTTGAAAATAAATTAAAACAAGAGAGAAACTGACATTTTAAATTTGACTGTCCTTGAGTCTGATTCACATTTTGCATGCTTTGGTACTTTTTAATGTCCTGCTTGAGATTAGATGTACTTCACACTATTACCACATGAATGTGTGCCTGAAGAATAAATCCTATACTGGACTGGATTTGAAGATTTATGAGTTAATTCTTAGCTAAGATCCTCAATTAGATGTTAAATTTTTTGTTTGATTTTTAGTTTCCTACTTATGGAGCTACAAGTGAGTTTCTTAAAATTTTCAATTTCAAAGACAATGAAAATGACCCAAAAACGTTGATCAAATGTTCTATGGACTCAACATGAATGGACAAAGAGAAAACATTTTAGTGTTGATTGGGGGATGTAGAAATTGATCAGAATTCCATGCTTGTTTGACCTCATAATGTTGCTTTACTACTGTTCGTCTTATTTTTACTACCCTTGAGACAAGAACGAAGTGCCTGCATAAAAGTATACATTCAATGACATTTGAAAAGGAAATAAATTTCTGTGTACAATAAAAATGTTTTTACATTCCTTCCAACATAGAACTAATACATGTGCATTGGATAATAACAGATCAACTTCTACTAAATCCCCAAATCACTATGAAACTTTCTCTTTGTCCATTCACATCAAGTCTTTGGAAAATTTGCTAAACGTTTTTTGGTCAATTTCAGTGTTTTTGAAATTGAAAATGTTAGGAAACACGCTTATAGCTTCATAAGTAGGTGACTAAAAATATACAAAAAATACAAGCATCTAAATTTATGATCTTAGCTAAAGATTAACTTAAGAATTCTTCAAAATCAGCCCAGTATACAATTGATCATGGCCTGTCAAAAGTCCATAGTTTATTTTGGTACACCCAATACAAGAGGGCTTGCACATAAAAAACTACACCAACTGTGCAGCCATTTTGCTACTCACTGTGGGATAATTGCATGTCTCTAAACAAACTGTTCCATAGTACCATACATCAGCTTTCATCATTTGTTTTTAAAAATGTCAAGTTGATCTTTTGGAAAAAGCTAAGTTTTCAGGTATGATGAAATAATGAGAGCAACTGATTGTTCCTCCATGCTATAACAATACAAGTTAGCCAACCAAAGCCTTCCTCTCAACCTGTGTATTCTTAAAAAATATCTTTTTGTGTATTGCATGTCTTCAGGTTCACTTTTTCTCCTAACAAAGTGCTCCAGGCTGATTACTTTTGTGTCATAAGTCAACAACTTGACTAAAAATCAATTCAATATCCTGGATATACTAAATCCTGGGTCTGTAGTATACTAAGATCACCCTTTTATTGTCAGCCCTTTAAAATGACACTTGTTATTTACATAAATGTGAATGGCATGCACCTGGTGTTGTCAGAAACATTAAATATCCCATTGTTTGATTTAATTGTGACTTTGTTACTTGGAGTTACTAGGACTATCAAAAGTTACTTGGCTTGCCATCATTCCATGGTGTTTCTCTGACATTCAAACGTTAAAAATTCATAAACAGAAATATTTATACAAAATTTACCTGATGAGATGGACATATGACAAAGTATACATATGTTGTAGGATCATATGGGTTGATGAACCATGGCTGCACATTGTGTTTTTCACGTTCATTGCAAACACCATATGCACCCTTTTTCCCAGTAGTCAGAAGCTTAATGGGAGCGAGGTTGCAGCTTGCTCCATCACACACAATGGCATTGGTTTTAAATCCATGGTTATGGAAAACACGCATTGTTTCATACAGTGTTTCAATGGTGATGTGGTGATTTATCGTACTATTCAGGCTGTAGTATGGTCCAATGACATCAAATTTTGAAGTCAAGTCCCTCCAAAGAAACTGCAAAACATATTCTGCAGGCACGGGATCCTTAGATGCAAGACAATGATAAATATCATGGAGATGTGTCATTTCCGACTCTGACATGGCAAGTCCAATGAACTGTTCATTTTTCATGTTCAGCATCACTTTTGCCATCACCTTCACTTCATCATAAATCAGCACTCCAAGGCCAAGAGGTTTCTTTCTGCCCCTTGAAATGTTTTCATCACAGAAAAGTGCATTTTCTTTCCCCTTTTCCTCTATATATTCTTCATTGATCCCTGGACTGTGATTGCGGACTGATGTGAATAGTTGTAAACTTTTAACAGATGGCAATGTCAGAATGCCAAAACCTTTCAAGGCTTCATAGGCAGCAGGTGATCTTACATAAATTGCAAGTGCTGTAAAAAAATTAAAAAAATCTATGAACACTACATACAAATTATTAATCTGTGCAAACCTTGAGGCATAACTCATCGCGATTTTCAGATTATTTGATAACATTCTTCTTGTTCTTGATGCTCCCATACTTACACACCCACACTCAGACATGTAGGCATCAGAAACAAACACAGTAATGTATAGAACTGAAGGACAGCTGGTTATGACACAGCTTTTGATTCTGGCTCACTTGTACAAAAACATTTGTAATTATAGGCCAATTTATGCAAACAAGGTCTGCAACTTCAAGCTTTAATCATTCCTACAGTGTGGCACAGAGTCAAAGATGAGACCCGGCGCCTGCAGTCCTACTACCAGATGTACCTCATGCTTGTCCATAGAATTCATTTCATACCCCCTATCTCTGACAGAAATTTTCACATTACCCCCTTTTCTCTGATTTTCTGAGAAAAAATCATCCCCTTTTCCATACATTCACTGACATCCAGGAAACAGAGATTTTGTAACACATTCCAAATTTAACATTGATTGTGAGCACCCTGACATCAATCAGTAGATGGGATGAAGGAATATAAAGAAATGAATCTGAACTGAATAAGAATTGAACATCAACATAGTTTCAAAATACAACAAATTACATGCATCATACAGTACGTCACATAAACAATAGAACCAAACATTATGTGTAAGGCAACCTTACAATTTTGAAAGATGAATTTGATTCCTACTGATCATTGTCTGGTTTAAATTTTCATATCACAAAGGCACACATCACAAAAGACAGATGCATCTATGCTGTTGCTGTGTTATGACATGTGCACACCCCTTCCCCTTGCATACCTTGGAATTGCAATGAAGGTGTATATTTTTGCCTATTTTTGGACCATACATTCAGACATTTGACCAAATATGGAGCTATAGCTCATTATTCATATGAAACTGAAATTGAAGCTCTATCCTTCCAGCAAACACTCATCAAGAACTTCATGCATCAGTCATTCTATTTGTCATGTACACCTTGTTGTAGTTAACTTACATAAAACAACATGTCCAGCTTGCAAATAGAAATCATATTTTTCCAACAGAAAGGGGATGGTGGAGAACAGGTCATTAGTAGTTCTAAATCCTATAAAATTCAATCTTACCAGCCAGTTAATCTAATTGTTTCACATTTCTCTCCCCTTTTCTCTCTTTGAGCTCAACTTTCATGCTACTTTCTCCTGCACAGAAAACGCCATCATGGTGTTGTGTTGTTGCTGTTGTATGATGAAACAACAACAGCAACAACACAACACCTTGATGGCCTAATATCACTTCTTTTTTGACAAATACTAAAAAACTAGGTATGCCCAAACGAATTACAAAATACAAATGAATGTTGAGCTGATAGAGAAAAGAGAAGCAGTCAACTGGCGGGTAAGATCAAATTTTACCAAACTGAGAACTACTGCCCCCATTTTTATATATCTGGCTCATCGTTTAACCCTATAGTGGTTGGGCTATTTGATAGTACTATTTTGGTTGGGGGGGCAAAAAAGCCCCCCCCTACCTAACTCTTGACTGGTAATAGGTAGAGCGACCAAATTTGGTGTGCTGAAAGCCTCAGGCATGTACTTTCTGTAAACATAAAAATTAACCTAAAAATAGCCACCATTTTTGCTTACATCAGCATTTTCCTTTGTGTGGTCAAGAAAAGCGCCAAAATTGGTCAAAATCAGGAAAATCGAGAAAAAATTAAATTTGGAGCATATTTTCCATCCAAACATGATATTTATGATAGAATGCATCAAATAACACAACATTACGAGAGAAAATTGCAAAATAATCCACTTCTGCTCCTTTTTTCGCGATAATTGAGATTAACGCTCGGCGGCCGCAGAGAACGACTACTACAAAATACGAGACTGAATTAACCCTTTCACTTTTTTCATTGGCAGCTTTTGGGGTCGTATCATTGGCATTTATACATATACAACATTTCATAGCTGCCTTGACCTCTTTGAAACAAGACCGGTGTCTTGCCGGGGTCACAGGTTACAGCTTGGCTTTATACTTTTCAACGCTGCCCTGATCTCTTTGAAACAAGACCGGTGTCTTGCCGGGATCACGGGTTACAGCTATTTCTTTATAGATAACAAATTAAGAAACAGGCTACATACAGGCTAATTAATGAATAAGTTGGGGCGGACAGCCGCAAGCTCTGTCCACCCATCGTAACGGAGAACTATTAATTGGACTTTATTGCTATCGTGACCAAAATCATATTCTCAGAGCCACCATGATGGTGGCCCTACTGTTTCGGACAATGGAGTGCTTGAGAAGGGACAGCCATCTGCGATTGACAGGACTTAAGATACGACCCGACGGGATACTGAACAACGGGGTCGTAAGAAGACTACACCTTTCGAGGGAGGGCGGGTGGGGAGCAAAATTTTCGTACACAACGTAGACACAAGCCGAAATGGAATGCATGCAGACTCGAGGAGGAATGCGGATACTGGAACCGAGGGGTATGGGCAGGAGGTAGCACGGACAGGGGGATCCCCTGCTAACAAACATGCGGCCTTAGCGTTAACACACATTTACTACGTAGAATGCTGCATTTAACGCTCGGCGGCCGCAGAGAATGACTACTACAAAATACGAGACTGAATTAACCCTTTCACTTTTTTCATTGGCAGCTTTTGGGGTCGTATCATTGGCATTTATACATATACAACATTTCATAGCTGCCTTGACCTCTTTGAAACAAGACCGGTGTCTTGCCGGGGTCACAGGTTACAGCTTGGCTTTATACTTTTCAACGCTGCCCTGATCTCTTTGAAACAAGACCGGTGTCTTGCCGGGATCACGGGTTACAGCTATTTCTTTATAGATAACAAATTAAGAAACAGGCTACATACAGGCTAATTAATGAATAAGTTGGGGCGGACAGCCGCAAGCTCTGTCCACCCATCGTAACGGAGAACTATTAATTGGACTTTATTGCTATCGTGACCAAAATCATATTCTCAGAGCCACCATGATGGTGGCCCTACTGCCAAGATACGCCCAAAGCTAGCCTTGAATTTCTACTCGTACTAGTTGCCTACTGACGTATTAATTATGACCTACAGATGTCTGGGCGAGAAGCCGTGGGACACTGTCAATGACTTCTCTGGGCGTTCTAATGTACTGTTGGTAACAGTTACTGGACCATCTGCCGAGCACTTTTATGAGCCAGTCTGGAACCTGTGCAGCCGCAGCAGTGGTTGCAGCACCAATCCGAAAACTGTGAGATGATAACTGAGATGTCTCTGCTCCCGACTTTTTCAACAGTTCTCGCACGATGGAAGTTAGTCGCTGACGTGTGAGGTACGAGTTATCGACGAACGCGAAAAGCGGAATTTCTGGGTTCTTGCAGTTTTCTAAATGGTTACGCAAAGCCCTTAATGGGCAGACGGATGAGCCAGTAGCAGATAGGCGAACGGCTTGACCATTGCGAAAGGGATCTGCTTCTTGTCTTGTCTGGTCTCGTCCCCTTTACAAAGTTATTGCACGACAACTTGTCAGTCCGCACTATGCAAGGAGACGAATTCTCCGTGTCAAATTTATGTCATTATTACCTGAACTTGAAATCACGAAATTATTGGTCACGTCATCTTACGTCGTCCTGTTCGGGTCAAGAGACAGCACCAACTGCTCTGTGTAGAATGCTTCCAACACAGGAAATCCTTTTCGTAAAGGACTCTGATATGAAAGCAATGATTTCCCAAGTATCGGTAGGTAAGATCCAATCCCTACTTTTTCATAGACATAGGAACCGGGAGTTCACTGGGGGCACGTGCTCCCCAAGGTTTTGCAGCAAACAAAGACGTATCATGTATTTTATATGTTCATATATTTTCATATTTGATTTGTTTAGGGAGGGTTGCCCTTCAACCGAAATTGTTTTTCAAGGGGCCCTTTCAAGTGCCCTTTTTATTTTCAGAAAATGTCGCATGGCTTCAAGGACAGGAGCAAAGCTTTTTACCGGTGTAATAGAATTCCATGTCAGACTTTTTCGCAAACTTTAATGGCATGATCCCTGATTGTACATTGTTAGTCTAAGTTCACAAACAGAAGCCAGACTAGTCATAAAGAAAAACAAAAGGTTGTCCTTGCACAAGGAACAGGTTATTAAAAACTCCCGGAAAAGTGTAACTCGAGAAACTATCTACTTTACTAAAAGAAATTAATGATTTTATTTTCAATTTTCTGCTTCATGATATTTCTCGGAAGGTACTTGAATAATGCCTAAACACCGGAAAGGCTTCAAAATTTTGTTTTGAAGTGTTGAGGACGGCATGGGTAGGGAAAAAGAAGGTAGGAATGGAACGTGCAAGAAACTGCAAGAAACTCAGAATGCCGACAGTCTGATACATCCAAGAAATTTTCAGTCCCAGCTCAGCTTTTACGTGCGTGGGAAAGCCTACATTCGGTTCCAGACCCATCAAAGTAAACGACATTCCCTTCGATTATGGGCCTTGTACCCCTATCGAAACCCAATGGGCCCATAAAATTGGACGGGCGTTGATCGACTAAGGATGACAGATTTTGTAGAAATCGTAGTGGAAACCGTCTAAAACATGCAGCTGAAAAGCTCTGAATGAGTCCGCGAAATTAGGTCCGTGCTTTAGAATTTCGCCCTATAGCAAAATTCTAAAACGAGGACCAAATATCGCGGACCTACAAGAAAGTCTACGAGATGAAGGTCCGCGTTTTAGAATTTCACCCTATAGCGAAATTCTATAACGCGGACCAAATCTCGTGGACATTGGAAGAAGTCCGCGAAATTAAGGTCCGCGTTTTAGAATTTAGCTCTATAGGAAAATTCTAAAACGCGGACCACATTTCGGGGACCTGAAAGTCATGTTTGTCGAGAAGGTCCGCGGGGTCCGCGTGGTCAGCGAGGTCCGCGTTATGGACCTGGCCCTAAACTTGGTTCTTAAATTCCGGTTCTTAAATTAGGGTGTCTAACTTGGTTCTTAAATTTTGGTTCTTAAATTAGGGTGCCTAAACTTGGTTCTTAAATTCCGGTTCTTAAACTAAGGTGTCTAAACTTGGTTCTTAAATTCCGGTTCTTAAATTAGGGTGTCTAACCTTGGTTCTTAAATTCCGGTTCTTGAATTAGGGTGTCTAAACTTGGTTCTTAAATTCCGGTTCTTAAATTAGGGTGTCTAACTTGGTTCTTAAATTTTGGTTCTTAAATTAGGGTGCCTAAACGTGGTTCTTAAATTCCGGTTCTTAAACTAAGGTATCTAAACTTGGTTCTTAAATTCCGGTTCTTAAATTAGGGTGTCTAAACTTGGTTCTTAAATTTCGGTTCTTAAATTAGGGTGGTTTGGTTCTTGGTTCTTGGTTCTTGGTTCTTGGTTCTTGGTTCTTGAATCTTAAATTAGGGAGTCCCGAATAAATTCACCAATGTGGGATCTGCACGATTATTAAGGAGCTTAAAAAGGAGTGCAAATCTCAAGCAACAAGAGAAGAAATGAACTTTTTGGAGGACAGCCACAACAGCCTTCAGAGGTGTGGCTTACGTCTTTTTCTTCACCATATTTCTAGAAGAAATCAAAAAGATAAAATAGGATCCTATTTGCTGGAAATTTCAGTGCAAATTTTGTTCAAAGGAACAATAAGTATCATGTATTTGAATTGTTTGTTTAGAAACTTTAGGTCATTTACGTTCACGGAGATGACAAATACTAAATGGACAAATTTCTTTAAGGAAAAAAGGCTGGAAAGCCAGGTCCTCCGCCTGGGCTCTTAGCAGGCTGGAGGATACCAGAGATCATGGAGTTTGTGGGGGGGGGGGGGGGGTGGTGCAATGTTTCGTCTTCCCGTTTTTGTCGACCATATGATACAGTAAATGGAATTCCTTCAAAGAGCTGAAAGAAGAGTTTATTATCATCATAGAGGCAAAGCTAAATGTTTTCCTGGAAAGTACATCAGTTTGATAATTAATGGTATGGACCAGTCGAAAATGAATATTCCACATTATATTACGGACTCTAAGGTAAGTAGTTTACGCCTTAATAGACACAGTTGATGCATTGAGTATATCAGGGCTGGCACACAGTACAATTGAAATGTTTCAAAAAGGTTGCAGATCATAGCAAAAACCCAGGAGCATTATTTGCAAAAAAAGCAGTTGCTCCCTGGAAAAAAGCTTGTCAAGAGGTGAATTCCTTCTTTTTGGCCATGAATGACTGCCTAGCATTTTACAAAGGGATAGCCTCTTTAACTCGCTTATTATTTTCAGGATTTACTTATCCTTAGATAGAGGAGAAGTGGATGAGTGCATACCAACACCATGCTGCTACAAATGCCAAATGTGCAAACTGACAGTGGTTGGGCCAGATAAAGATTAGTAGCAGGATTAACGTCCAAAATTTTCAGACTGGGGCTATGGCCAAGCAATTTTATCACAGTTTTCAACTACAATTTTTGAAAATGGGGGTATCTACCCCCTCATTTCTTCCCCTGGCCACCCCACTGCAAACTAGTGAACAGTCAGATGTTGATTTTACATGCAAGCTTTGGAATAGAGACCACCACTCTGCAAAGCAATAGCTTATAAGACACCCAGTCTGCAAAGCATGGCAGTTCTCAACAAGATCTTGTGTGTGCAAAGGCAAAAAAAATGTGTGCATGTGTGCAAGTACATAGAAATGGTATGCAATGTGTGCACACTTCTCGGTTTCGGACAAGTGTGTGCACACCTTTCAGTTTTGAGCATGTGTGTTCACACCCATTGTTAATTCCAATGGATCAGTATTTCTTGTCTTGTGATCTTTTGCATTCAAATATTCCAAGAGACTCCTAGATAGCATAAGCTTCAATAAGAAGAATTCACAGAGAACTTTGATAATGAGGATTTTTCTCTTCAAAGAGCTTTGACAGTCTTCGAATATTCCAAACCACACAAAAACAATTCAATTCAACTGTTGAGCAGGGAGTCTGCAGTGGTTTCTTTTTGGAATGAGCGTTTGTGACACAGGCCACACAGAGCCACCATAAAGTATCAAAAACCATACGAAATGTGTTTTTTGCAAGTGAAAGGGTCTTAACAAAACGTGGCCTACGCCATTGGCGTACCTTTTGGCGTAGGGTTGGCCTACCTTTTGGCATACCAATGGCGTACCACAGATTAATTTGGCGTAGGTTTGGTGTACCAACTTTCGTTCCTCATGTAAGTTCTTATGAAACTGCTATGTAACTCATGCGAGACTTGAAAGGCTAGGAAGTTAGGAACTCTGACGATTCAAACTTTGATTGCTTTTCGCATCGGATTGGTTTCGTAAAATCGCCCAGTTTTCATTGCAGTTACACTACACCAGATTGCCTGCCATGAACTCACTTTTGATTGCAGCTACACGACACTGCACTGTGATGCCTAGATCTATTGTCTTTGATAGCTGCGAAGCCCAACTGGAGTGGGACCACATCGGATTGGTGCAGTTGCATGAGATGGAATGCGGAGCGGAGTGAATCGGATTGACTTTCACCTCACCTCCAAAGAGGAGTGGTTTCACTCCGGGAAAACAGAATGGAGTGACACTGGATTGCCTCGGTGCAGTGTAACTGAGTGTGATCCGGTGTGTGATGGATCCGGTATCGTGTAACTGGGGCCTCAGTATTGAGTGCCTAAACATATTGTATGGGAACTTCCCATAAGTATGGGAAGGGGATTGTTTTTCACAACAAAAGAATACTTTCATTTGAACAAAAGTTTCTAAAAGATGTCCTTTGGAACAAGATTAGCGACAAGGGCGACTGGGCGACGCGACGGCGACAAGGCGACAAGACGTCCGCGACTTGGGATCAAGGCTGGTATCTTAGGTGATTCGCGCCAAAATGCCACAGCACTAGAGAGGAGCAGGAGGCACATGTCACATTTCCTGAGCATTCTGCCTGTTGGAATTGGAAGCTGGAAGTGGTTGCGAATTTTGAAGGTAATGTTCCCATTAATTTACTACGTCCATTATTGGACATTTTGCGTGAAAGAATTGGTTTGTGTGCAGTCACTTTTGTAGAATTAGTTAAGAAACTGGGCTTTTCCAGGTTTCTTATCATCATCACATAACATAATATGCACTACCTGATAGCTAATACAGGTATGGCTGCTAAAACAGAACTAAACTAAACTAACTAAGACCTAATGTATTAATACAACTACAATAACAATAATAATGAACTGAAAAGAAGAAAGAAAAATGAACTAGAATGAATGAAATGTAACCTGACAAACAAACAAACAATTGGAAAGATTAGATGTCTCTCTTGGAAGATCCAGGCTGGGTCTAGGTCGCGATTTCAAGTGAATCTCTCAGTTTGTTACCATCTACAATAAACTCAGCCAGGCATCTAATAACTGTAGTGTTTACGCTACTCATAATAGAGTTAAAAAGTGTGACATCATGAAGCATAGCAACGGGGTCACTGGTTCTAAACAACGCGTTGCTATGCAAAACACCGAAGTGTGTTCCTGGCAGTCAGAGATAGTCAAAAAGTTTTGATGCTAAAATGGTTCAGTGCTTTGTACCTGTCTGTAATCACCAGTCGGAAGCCAAAGATTGCAGTTTTTTTCCGCTTTCCTCATGATCTAAAGGAGCAGAAACGATGGGAGAAGCTGATACGAAGAGCAGATAAAGGGCCTACTTCGTCTTCCCGTGTTTGTAGCTGCCATTTCAGGAATGGAGATAAAACAAATGGGCCTACAATTTTCAAGCGGAATGCCTCAAAGCTTTTCCCGAAGAAGAAAAAAACAAGAAAACAAAAATTCGAGCACCAAAGGAAACATCGAGCAATGATGATCTTCAAATGCAAAGAGCCCAACAAGGGAACACAGAAGTGTACGATGAATTAGGCGTACCGCAGGGAGCGCACGGGAGTAATGAACCGATCTCAGGTGGAAGCAACGTAGTGCTTCAAATTGAACTCGAAACTGTAAGAAGAGAACTTGAGAGCCTGCGACTTCAGAACAAATACCAAAGGGAAAGATACTCAGTTGCAAATTTGAGTGATGCTGTCATTCGTATGAAGACAGGTCTCCCTAACAAGCAGATATTTGACATTGTTGTGGGCTATGTTCGTAGATTCGAGGGGTCAATCAGTTACTACCTTGGCTGGAAAGTAGAGTGTCTGAAGTTGGAAGACCAGGTTTTCCTAACACTGATGAAAGTAAGACAGAACTATACCAATCTTCATTTGTCACAGCTTTTCAACTGCAGTTGTGTCACAGTGAGAAATATAATTGTAACTTTTGTACATGTGCTGTACACATTGCTGTATGAAGACTGCAAGCAAGGAGTCCCCTCAAAGGAGAAGAATGCAGCATCACAACCTGGCTCCTTCGTTTTCTATGGGAACTGTAGAATGGTCGCAGACTGTACTGACATTGTGGTGGCAACACCATCAAACATGTCTGAACAAAAGCAGACCTACTCTTCGTACAGAGGTATGAACTCCTTCAAAGTACTGATAGGAGTAGCACCAAATGCAGCTATTACTAGGCACGTGACAAAATTTTTCAAGGTGGAGAAACTGCTTTTCTTTTTGCATAACTAAAGAGAGCTCAAAATGATCTTTAAAATGATGCCCATATCTTTTAATTATGATAAGTATAAAAAAAGTTATCAAATTTTGAAGTGCGTAATTTTGTTAAAATTTTGGTCAGGCTTTTTATATTGGAAATGATTACAAGAGTGTGACCCAAAAATGATCATCAATACCAGGCATTTTCGGACCTAGTACCGGGGCCCCCTTTGTAAAGTCACCAATATAGCAGATATTAGAACGAAACTTGGTACAATGGTGTACAGTAACAAAATCTACACAATAGGGTACTTTTTTATTTTCAATTACATCCATGACGTCACAATGACGTCATAATTAAGGAAAATTGTAGTATTTGCTTGCGTTTGGCAATATTGACAATATTTAAGTTTTTATTTGACTATTCCTTTTTTAAATGGACTAGAACAAAGTATCAATAAGTAAAAATCCACACTACAATATCTATTTTTTAAGTTCATTATATATATCATTTATTCATTACTTACATACACCAGTTTGTCATTGTTTAACTTAAACCCCTAATTGACAATTCAAATACTCTGAAATGCCTTAAATAATGTATAGTTATTAAGAGAACCAATTTTTGTCATCAAAATTTTTCTGACACATTTGCTATTATTTATATGATGTCATAAACATTGATGACGTCATGGAGTTTAAAATTGCTGATATCATCAAAAGTGAATAAAAATATATTTCATCTGAAAGCTGTTGTCAAGATCTATCGAGTGGTATAGTGTTCTCAATGATCCATAATCATTCTGGAAAAATAAGAAACCCTTCTCTTCTTTCATTGCTGACCATGCGTTGAAAAGACATTGGTCACAGGATCAGTGTCTACAATTTTGAAAAATTTTCTAAATTTTTAATTACTACAGAAAGTCATCAAGTTTCAGCTCGGTATCTTTCAAACTAACCACACTGTATCAAATAATCTTTGCCGCTAACACTTGGTGCCCCCCTGGTAGTAATAGGGTTAACATAGTTTTACCGCTTAAGAATTGTCAAGAATGCCCCCAGTTTCTTAGGAACTCTTGTTTGAAAAATGTACACAAGGCTGAAGAATTCTTGTCGGAATGTGAAGAATTCTGTCACATTAATGTGCACAAGGCCTAATGTACCATCAGAATGTGAAGGATGGTAACTGTATATAAACACTTGTGCTTTGTATATTTGTCTGCAAAGAATGAATAATCATGCAATAATAACATCACAGCAGGGGCCTTGTGCACATTAACATGGCAAGAATTCTTAAGAGCTTTTGAGAAATCCTGAAAATACTTTGGCTGAAAAACAATGTTAACAATTACAAAAATTAACGCATACCTCTTTAGAACTACTGTATATACAGTACATATTTCGCAATCAGTCTAGAATCAAATCTTCACAGACTTCTAGTAAGGGTCTAACTAAAGCTTTGTACAACGTGTTGAAGGTTTGTAAGCTAAGATACTTGATCGCTCTCTTTATCGAAGCTAGGACGCCATTCGCTTTTTTTATACAATTCGCGATTTGTTTTTGAAATTTTAGTTTGGTATCAATGACAACTCTTAGGTCTTTTGTCTCTTCCGATTCTTTTATTTCGATTTGTCCATTGACTTTTTGGTTGATAACATAGTAAATATTCGAGTCTATTCCCTCTCCGTTCTTACAGCTTACATGCATTTTTGAACACTTTTGTGCATTCAGAGGCAACTGCCACAGACTTGACCAGCATGATAGTCCAAAGGTTATTCCTCACTGAATTCACTGCGATAAGAAGCTATACCAAAGGAAGTAGCAACGATCAAT